>SZWC01002861.1:195034-212534 GCA_023375785.1 Penium margaritaceum
TGGTCTCTTCTTGTGTCTTCTTGTCACGTCTCGCGTCCCTTGGCGGCGTCCTCCTTGAGCCGGCGGCGTTGGGGGAGCCGTCAAAAGTCCCCAAGGTGTTGTCCTCCCTCTTTTTAGGGCTTTCTCAAGCTTTGAGAGCCCCTGGCCTTGGGAAGAAATGCTGTCCCAATTTTTGGTTGAAGGAGGGAAGGAGGGGAACCTTGAAGAGAGGGGAAAACTTGGTGGTTTGGGGGTGGGCACTCCCCATCCCGTCCCACAAAATTCCCCTAGGTCCCCTGGAGGTGAGGAGATACTGTGGAGAAGAAGCCCCAAAAAAGAGCTCTTCTCTAGCTTCCTAACGCACTTTACGGCGCTTCAAACGGTGAACCGTGGATGTCGTAGTCCCTTCTGGCGTTTCTGCTACTGCTTGCAGCTACCGGCGGCGTTTTATCTATGTCGTAGCCGCCGCTTCCGTCGAACTCTTGGTCACGAGGGTCGTCTGGCTCTGAGAACCACTTTAACGGGTCGAGTCTCCAACTCCTGCTCTGAACTCATCGTCGGAGTTCGCAGAATGGCGTTCTCAGTCCGCTTCAGGGATTTACCCCCTTCGCAAGACTGAGGGGCAATTGTCATCAACGACCCAGAGCAGTGAGACTCTAATATTTCAAGTCTCCGGATGCCCATTTCCGTTTCTAACCAAACCCCTGGTTTTGGGACCCATACCGGGGGTTTTTACCTCGAACTCATGTATTCGCACGAGTTATTGTGTTTATTTTATGTCGAAGTTCGTCATAAACGAACTTCGATTTCTATTTTGTCGTTCTGGCGCGAAATCGTCGCGTGCGAGGAACGCTGGCGATTTTGCGCCAGCTCTCTCTCGACCTCACCCTCGCTCCCCCCTATCCCTCGTCCTCTCTTGCTCGTTTGCAAGGAGGGCGAGGGGGGGCAAGGACACGAGGCCATGAGGCCTCGCCCTCGAGGCCCTCGCGGCCCCTCAGCCGCAGATCGGGCTGAAGCCACGATCGGCGGCTGGTGGCTGGCCGGCCGGTGGCCGGCCAGTCGCTTGGCCGGCCGCCGGCCGTCCAGCCGGCCGTCGGCCGTCCAGCCGGCCGGCAGCGAGCTGGCCGGCGGCCAGACAAGTGCTGGCTGCCGGCCAGCCCTCGCTGACGCGTGGGGTGGTGCGCAACCACCCCTCGCTTCAGCGAGGAGGGAGGGCCGAACCGGCCCTCCCGCTACACGTAGTGAGTGGTCGGATCTTAGAACCAAGAAGCTCCACCGAGGAATCAAGGGGCTTTGAAGATCGATGGCGAAGATGCGAGATGTGTCTGGATCAATCTTGATATTTCTCGATGTGTCAAGAAGTCAGCCAAAATTTCATGACACTTCTGTCATTGATTCTTGAAGCGGCCGAAGTTGTCGGAAAGTGAGAGAAGGTTCGACGGAGGGTGAGGGCAGTTGGTCAAATTGTCCACGACCGTAGGGGTGAAAATTGAGTCTCGATGCGTAGGGGGCTATTTTTGTAATGATAGAAAAGCCCACTCGGAAAGATTAAGGACTTGTGTACGTTTGGTTCGTAACACTTCTCCCCTTTTAGTCATGACATCTCGGTGAGCATACAGATGTCGCCCGTTGACGGGTGTCATATCCGTCCATTGGGTCATTGACATCGCGGAGGTTTTCGGAGAGTTCCTCGTTGTTATGTGCGGCATCATAATTGGGCTACTTGACAAGATATTCTATTTTTTGGCCATGTTGTCAATGGCCAAGGATGTCCTTGATGCCGTACTTTGTCTTCGTCCACTTGTACAGGTATAGGAGGAGACACATCCCTCCCGAGGACGTTCTCTCCGAGGTCTCCGTAGTGCTTGAGACTGATGGTAAGGAATACCAGGTGAAATTGCATAGTGTCAGGGTGTTTGATTCGCACAACCACGTGGGTTTGCATGCGCTCGATCTCAGACGGGCCCAACCATCAGGGTTTGAGACTTGAACAGTCGGCTCCGTGGAGTTTTATGTTCGCCAAACTTAGGAGAACTTTGTCACCTACGGTGAATGCATCGTTGTTGCAGTGTTGGTCATCAGCTTGTTTCATCGCCGCTTGTGTCTTCGCGAGTGTCTGTCGTGTTTCTTTCCAAATGGTGGAGACGTTGCGACGCTGAACATCAACCGCGGGAATGTTGCTCTGGCTATGTAGTCGGGCTGGTGTGGCAGGAAATGTGCCATACACCACTTCAAACGAAGTTTTACCTGTGACGGTGGAGATCAACGAATTGTGTACGATTTCAGCGGTTGAGAGTTTTTGTGCGCAATCCGTCCCTTGAGGTTCGCATAATATTTGGAGAAGTTGTTTGAACATTTGATTGGTCCACTCAGTTTGGCTGTTGGCTTTAAGGTGGAAAACCGTTGAAAGTTGAATCCGACTGTCGTAGCGAGTCATTAGTTCACTCCAGAAACGACTAGTAAATCGACCGTCCCTATCGCTCGTGATCGTCCTTGGCAAGCCGTGGAGCCATACAATATTGTTTATAAATAGTTGCGTTGTTCCTTTGGCGGTGACGGTGGTCGCCGTCGGAAGAAAGTGATACATTTTATAAAACATGTCGAAAACCACAAGGATTGCATCATATTCCTCGGGTGTGAGTTGTAATTTCGTGACGAAGTCCATGGAGATGTCGGTCCATGGTTCCGTTGGAATGGGGAGTGGTTGCAGAAGTACGTGTGGCCGCGTGCGATGGGATTTTTTTGCTGACACGTGTCGTTCAATGTCTTCTCTTCTTTGAAATTTCCACCTGGACGGGTGTTGTGGCATTCTTGGAGCAGCATGTGACAGAGTTCATTTTGGGGGGGAACGACCACCTGGCGAGTGAATCTTCGTCGCCAATAGGGTGCATCCTACCAGAAATTTGCCTTGTTGTATCCGCCATGATAGTCGTAGACTCGTATGAACAACTGCTCGAGGTACGCTTCTCGATACAACTGTAGTCTCCCTGCCTCAGCAATCAGATCTAGGCGAGTCTGCTTGGTTGGTTTTGTTGGAGTGAGGGATATCTACGCTAAGTGACAGCTTCGATATGGCGTATTCGGATCGACAGTCGGAGCTTTGTACGCGAAATCACGGATTTTTTTCGTAAATACCTGGGTGCGGTTTGACCAAGAATTTCCTACTATACAGGCCAGATTTAATTCTGGCATCCAGGTCCAAGGGGTGAAATAAGCTTGGATCTGTGTGTGTTGCATGCACAACAGGGTTGTGCATGCCTGCTGGCACAGCTTGGTCAGCACCTGCGCAGTGCAAGAAAGCACTACAGGGTACTTGGCCCAGACCAGTCAGGGTGGGACTACACCTGACTGGATTGCTGGGACCGCTTGCATCAGCACATGCAAGCAGAGCGTTGGAGCACGGACCACTGTGCATCAAGCGGTACATGCACGATTCAGCATTGCATCAACTACCACATGCACAACTGTGACGACCTAGTATGTCTGGCAGTAGCTGCCAGCGTGGAGAGGAGGCTGCACTGACAACCTGGAGGCTATTTCACCTGAAAGTACGGTGACCGTGCTGAGATCCTTGCAACGACAGCCTTGACGGCCTAGCTAGTTGTCGCGCCCTTGGATGGGGCAGGTTGTGTCAGAGCATTAAGCTGAGCTATGTTTTTTCGTTGTTTCCCTATATCATACATGTACTTGACAGCCTTTTTCAATTACAATTTTCAATCCAAGTCTTCCACTTTCGCACATTGGAGTACAGGGTTTGCTTGCTGGGCACAGAGATCCTGGACAACAGCAAGACCCCCTTGCTACATTAGAGCACGCTGTGACTTCGTCACTGCAGGCTCCAGAAATCCCAACATGGTATCAGAGCATTAGGACGTCTGGGCATGCTCAACATACAATTAGAGCAACAGATCCGTGCTGCCAACAAGAAGCAACAGTTACAGCTCAAGCCTCAAAGGATGACAACGACTGTCATCACTCACCAGTGGCAGGGTGAGCGCGTGACATGGCGATCCTACACACATGGAGTTATTGAGGACGCTTTGAGCGACCTCGATATGGAGAGCCCACACATGGAATCTCAACAGTTGAATGGCCTCTTAGTGTTAAGCTTGTGCATGGACCAAGGATGTGATCCAAGGAGAGAGCAAGCAGTAGCTGAGGAGGCGAAGCGCTCAAGAGAGGAGTCGCTTTCGACAAGTGCACGTCGAGACAACGTGCGTACAAATAAAGTCTTGCGGCAGCAGTTGATTGATATGTTTCTTGTGCTCTTACCTTCCAAAAATGAGCGCACGAGTTTTGAAGCTGACCATCCACAGCTTCAGTAGGAGCTGTCCCAAATTCAATAGCAGGTGCATCTTCAACATCAGCTCCAATTGGCACAACTACCATCATCATCAACTACAGCAGTCCCGCAAGTAGATGTGGCACTATTCATTCCACAAGCTCTCATGCCAATGTAGATGCCAGTGATACAATCTACAACGTCAGGCATGATGCAGCTTTGCGTGGTTCAACCACAACACGCTGTAACAGGGGTGCTATCCGTGCCACTCGTGCCACAACTGCTTGATACAGGTCAACATGAGACAGCTGGGGAGCAAGCTTTCATGCATGAAATCACAAAGCAACGGTAGCAGATTGGCAAGCAGCAACTCCTTCGCCAACGGGAGCGGCATACCTGTGACCTGCTACTTGCCCAGCTAACTCAACTTGAAGCTCAGATGGCATAGATCCAGCAATAGAATGAGGCCTTGCAGTTGAATAAGGCTTCATCAGCGTCACATCAGCCATCTACACATTCACCAAATCTTAGCTCTTCCTTAGACATGCCAGAGCCTGTCTGTCCTCAACAAACAAATTCAGCTTCATCTGCTCATGGAGGAAGCCTGTAGACCCTTGTGGTGTCCCTTGAAGCATCCATAAAGGGAACCATTGCAACAGTCAAAGCATGCAGCAGTGCCACCAGGCTTTCAAGTGCCACAAGAAGCAGCTAACAAAAAGCAGCGGTACTTCACAAATACCCACGTGATGATGTCACGAGGACTGACATCACTCCATGCACTGCTTTGCGGGTCGCAATCAGGGAAGCCATCGACAACAACCCAGGTTGCCAGAGAGCCAAGGCAAGCAGCCATCTTGTAGGAGCTCATGGAGGGTGAAATTTTGACCAAGGAACTACGCTACCATCAGTAGTTTGGCAGCGACAAGCAGATGTCGCAATGGCAGTGCCTACTTGAGAGAAAAGTGTCGGCACTAGTGGTCACAGGATGGGACGTCTTGCCAAACGTCCACAAGCTGACTAACAAAGCAGACAGCGGCTTCACATCCAAGACGGAGTTCTCATGCTCCATCCAACAGAAGTTAACCCAGTAGCTGAATGTTGATGGTGCAATAGAGCAGCTGAGGTGGACGTGTCTTCAGCAGCAGACACAGGTTCACATGAGCCTCAAAGCGTGTAACAGGCTAACTCTTCATCAACTTGAACAAAGCCAACACGAGTGCAGAATGCGCTGCTAATGTAGCAGGCGGTCAAGGAGAAGCCAGCCAACGACTTGCAAAAGCAGTAGTGATGTCGCAAGTATTCATGGCAGGAGAGCTCAAAGAAAGAGCTCATCAGCTGCAAATGTATTGACATGTCGTCGATTCAAGAGGAAGCATAAGATGCAGGATAGCTCACCACCACCGGCGTAGATGTGACGAGCATACCGAGATTGGGTCGCTTTTCAATAACTCCTCATTTGCTTCTTCATACCGCAAGACCCGTTCCATGACGCGAACCGGACAGTAGTGGAAGAAGAATAAGAAGAGGAAAAAGAAACGAGGGACTCTAAAAAAAGGAAAAAATAGGGGTCAAAAGTCCAACGCAGCAGTTGGTTACAACGTAGACATCGGTTTCAACAGGAGCAGTCGTGACATCGCCAACAACACATTTTGCCAGCAGCAGCTCACTTTGCTAAAGGAACAACAAAGGACATCATAGAGTGAGGGGAAGGCGGAGAGAAGGCATTTGGTCACGCCTTAAAGGAGCCCGCAATGCAACGAGTTGAGAAGCAGACAAAATCCTGCCGGAGCGGCAGGTGGACGCAATAAGCCCACCACGTATCTAGTGGCATGCACGAATGGAGCAGTTATGCTCCATGGCAAAATCCTGCCAGAGTGGTAGGAAGAGGCAGTAAGCCCACCTGGTGTCAGGTGGCATGCACATATGGAGCAGTTGAGCTCCATCTTAAAATCCTGCTAGGGCGGCAGTTGGATGTAGTAAGCCCACCCAATGTCAGGTGGCGTGCAAAAACGGAGGAGTTGTGCTCCGTGGCAAAATCCTGTCGGATTGGCAGGAGGAGGCAGTAAGCCCACCAGGTCAGGTGGCATGCATAAAGGGAGCAGTTCTACTCCATGTCAAAATCCTACAAAGGTTGTAGGTGGAGGAAGAAGCGTCAAAGAAAAATCAGGCGCTACATGGACCTCTGGAGCAGTCGAGGACCTCGTCCTCGAATTTTCACTTGCAGGCAAAAGTTGATTGGGTTAGTTTGCTCCTCACGACCGCAAGTCACTCTTCGTGAACAGCGAGCTCAAAAGCAATTGAATTCAGAACAACAGCTGAAGTAGCACTGTAGCAGCCGGAGCAGTTGCCGGAGTGAAGACGAGGAGTCCGATGTTCGGGAACGACCTTGGAGTAGCTCGTCGCGATCACGGGCCACGTGGCTAAGCTCATCCGTTATGTGGATTGGAGCTGTTAGCAAACCTCGTGTTAGGTGCCTTCTAGAAGGAAGAAGCAAAAACCACTAGTACCAACAGCAGAAGTAGCAGCAGCAGATCAGTAGGAAAAAAAGAGCGGTGACGTCCCAGATCTACTACATGCTACGTGGTAGTTTAACAAAATTAAGTCGGAACGCAGAATCTAGTTTTGGCAGCGGTCAGAACCCAGTTACTGTTTCCTCCCCTGGAGGACGAGTTTACTTCTCACCGCTGTGGATCCTCCTTCATCAGCAGGTTTCGCCGCAGCAGCAATAACAGCAACAGTTTTCTTACAGCAGCACTTGTCGTACCTTTTACAAAGTGGGACTGACCACTTTTTGCAGGCGAATCAATGATCTTCGACCCTGCTGACACCGATGAGCTGCGTCAGCGACAATTGAAGTGCGAACTAAAAAAACAAGTTCGTAGCTGGAGGACGTGGCCGCTCAGCTGTAGTTGTGGAATGGGGCCATTGCATGATGTATTGTGGAGCGCAATTTGTGTGACCGGAGCAGCCAGCCAAAAGAAAAAAAAAAGAAAAAAAGAAGCTTGATGGAGTAAGCGAAATAGATGCTGGTAGAGGGGAGCGTCGAGCGAGGGGGAGGGGAGCGATGTCCACGTTGGACGTCCTACCAGCTTTCCGCGACGTCGAGCTGGGCCAGAGGCCTATCGCGACGGCACGCAAGGTCGGGGCAAGGCCCTGCCGCGACAGTAGGTCAGCACGAAGCCCTTGTCGTGATAGCATGGAAGCTGGCTGGCGATCTGTGAGCGAAGCCTCGCGCAGGGCCTCCACTCGAGAGGACCAGCCAAGAAAAAAAAGGTTGTGTCGAAGTACACCCGTCAAGCGATGGACAATGGTGGAGGGCCACGTGCAAGAAGCCAAGGCCAAGGCCATGGCCATTGGAGCAAGTGAGCAGGCGACGAGCTCCGCTCGACGCAGTCGACAGGCTGCGAGAGAGAAAAAAAGGGAGGCCAGGCAATGGTTAAGAGCGACGGGGCCCCTGATGAGGCAGCCCAATCACGATCGACCCACTCGAAAAACAACAGCTCAACGCTATCGACGATGATGACGACGGCTAAGAAATGGTGTTCCAACTGCGACAAACACCATGGGAGGACATTCCAGGTCTGACAAATTGATCAAGAACAGACATGGGGCACGATGGCTTCCCCAGCCAAAGCAAAACCAGGCCAAAGCAACTGAGGATGACTGGAGCAAGCAACAAAAGCAGTAGATTGGAGTCGTCGAAGTAGGTGACTGGAGCGACATGGGGAGCAGAAGGTTACAATATCAGAAAACCAAGTCTAGCAGCGGGCTTTTATACTCGCTGGCCATGGGTGGCTGTAGCAGGTTGGCGGTCAAAGCAGACGGTCCCAAGTAGCGGTCCTACCTCGTAAGCGCCGCGTTAGTGGAAGGTTCTGGAGCCTACCACTACATAGCCAAGCCCCTGTATGAGAGACACGGTGGCTTGGGCTATGGGAGGTTGCTTATGCATGAAGCAACCTCAATGGTGAGTGGGCTGGCGAACTCAGCCTCACGAAATTTAATTTTTCTGCTCCATCCAACTTTCTCTGACCAGACAACGGCCCCGACAATACCCAAGAAAACTCAAAACAAGCATTTCTAAGGCGATACTCGATCGATTTGAGTCCCTTTTTTCAAAATATTCCCAACGACCGGAGCACACCCAAGAGCAACCCGGAAGTCTCTTCATGCTACAGATTCCTTCTTGGGCAGCTGAAACCTCCACCGATCTGTCATTTCTCAACTCAAAAAAATGCGATAGTCTTTGCATTCATCAGCATACCTATCAAGGGGGAGTGTTGGAGTGAGCGATAACTGCGCTGAGCAATAACTTCCATATGACACAGTGGGATCAACAATCAGAGATTTGAACGCGAAGTTACGGATTTTAATCCGAAAATACCCGGGTGTGGCTTGACCAGGAATTTCCTATTGTACATGCCAGATTTAATTCTGGCATCCAGGTCAAACGGGTGAAAGGAGCATGGATCTTTGTGTGTTGCATGCACAGCAGGGTTGTGCATGCCTGCTAGCCTAGCTTGGTCAGCAGTTACGTAGTGCAAGCAAGCACTACTTGGTACTTGGCCCAGACTAGTCAAGGTGGGGCTACACCTGACTGGACTAATGGGACCGCTTACATGAGCACATGCAAGCAGAGCTCTAGAGCAGGAACCACTCTACATCAAGTGGTACATGTACGGCTCAACATTGCATGAACTACCTCATCCACGACTCAGCAGCTACATCAGCTACTACATGCACGACTCAGCAGCTACATGCAAAGCCAAGAGTGGGGACCACCCTGCGTCAGCGGCAATATTCACGACTGAGCAGCTGGGACCACTACCAAGTTGCTAGCCTTCAGGAAGCTTCCTTAAGGAGGAGTTTATGTGCCTTGGAACGGGAAGATTCCTTGAGGAGGAAGCTACGACCTTGCAACAGGAAGTTTCCTCTGGGCACAAAGCAGCTGGTGAACTTGTTAGGATCCCAGTATAAAATTAGACTGGACTTAGTCAGTCCAACAACTCTCGCAACAACTGTAGTATTAACTCAGCAAGCAACTGCAACATCAACTCCAACGACCAGTATTCCATCTCTGCCAGACAACACCTCAGCCCAAGACTTTACAATTTTTCTCATCTCTAGATCCTAGTATGCCCGGCAGCAATCTGCCAGCCTGGGTAGGAGGACGCCCCTGACTACCTGAAGGCCTGACTACCTCGCTTTGGTGGCTAGACTACGTGCAAGATTCAAGCTGCCTAGCTTGAGCTGTCTTGCTTGGTGTTGCCCAACTATGGGCCAGGAGTTGTGTCTAGGCGTGAGAGCCCAGAGTTAGTGTCCGACCTCAGCTGTGCTTTATAGAGCTGATCCTGTTTGGACTGTCAGATTGTGTTGGAGTCTCCCTCTATCGACATAATGTATTTGGCAATGCTCTGACATCCTGGTTAGGAGGGTCCAGAAGCTACGTGTCTTGCTGGAGTTCCTCTCTGTCGACCTAGTAAGCCTGTCAGCACTTTGTCAGCTTGGCTAGGACGATCAGAAGTTTTCTGACCACCAAGAAAATATAGTAGTGGCTTCCAGCGTGGAGAGGAGGCTACGCTAACAACCTGGAGGCCATTTTATCTGAAAGTACAATGACCGTGCTGAGACCCTTGGAACAAAAACCTTGACGACCTAGCAAGGTGTTGCATCCTTGGATGGGATAGGTTGTGTCAGAGCATTGAGCTGAGTTGTGTTTCGTCGATGTTTCCTTGTACCATACTTGTACTTGATAGTCTTTTTCAATTCCAAGTTTCAATCCAAGTCTTCCACTTCCGCACATTGGAGTACAGGGTTTGCTTGCTAGGCACAGAGATCCTGGACTGCAGCAAGACCCCCTTGCTACATCAGAGCACACGGTGAATTTTTCACTACAGGCTCCAAGAGCCCCAACAGGTTTTGCATGGCTGGTACTTGATATCATAGTCGAACCTAGATTCGAGGAACTCCATCCATCGGGTTTGACATTGACTGAGGTTCGGCTACGTCTTAAAATATTTTAACACATGGTGGACGGTGCATATGATGCATGAGCGGTATTCAAGGCAGCATCACCATGTCTTAACTACATGTTCGACCGCCAGCATCTCCCTCTCGTATACATTGTTGTTGAGTTCTGGTCCTTGCAGTTTTCACGACAAGTGTACGACCGGTTGCTCTTACTTGCCATGATCTTGTAGGAGGACGTGCCAATGGCTCAATCAGAGGCATCTGTAACCATGACGTAGTCGACCGTTGGATGTACTAATCATAGGAATGGCACCGAGGTCAGGGCGTTCCAAAAAGCGATGAGCATTTCTAGATCGTTGTCTTCCCATCGCCATTCGTTTTATTTTCCAGTGAGATCGGAGAGAGGCGCTGAAACTCAAGCGTAATCCCATACAAAATGTCGGTAGTAAATAAAGAAGCAGAGGAAAACCTGAACGTCTCGGACACTGGTCGGTGTCGACCAATCAACGATTGCTGCCACCTTTGTTTTCTAGATCCATGGTGATTCATCCGTTGTTGATGACGTGACCCAAAAACTTGATCAAATGGTGACCAAAGTCACACTTCCAGAGATTCTGAAAAGTTTTGCTCTTTGTGAAACTTTGAGAACTTTTCAAAGGTGTCCATCACATTTCTCCGAGGGACGGCTGTACACCAGGATGTTGTCGAGGTACACCACGACAAAATCGTCAAGGTGTGGATGGAAGATATTGTTCATTGCCACCGTGAATGTTGCCAGGGCATTCGTGAGTCGGAAGGCCATGACCGTGAACTCAAAATGATGTAATGGGTTTGGAGCACCGTCTTCTCGATGTCGGTGTCTGCCAAACGGATCTGGCGATTACTGTGCATAGATCAATTTTGGTGAGCATTTGAGCCCCTTAGAGTTGGTCAAAAGTCTGATAGCTCAGGGAAGAGGGGAGCAGTTTTTTATGATACCATCATTCAACGCCAAGTAATCCATGCACATTTGCATTTTGCTTATTTTCTTTTTCACGGACAATACTGTTGTGGCGCATGGTGATGTGGGTGGGCGGATCCTTGATCACGCATCTCGTCTAGCTATTTTTTTTAGCTTGTCCAGCTCGTGATCGCTCATGTGATAGGCCCCTGTAACTGTGGGTCTACTTCCTTGTTTCAGCTCGATGCGATGGTGGATGACGCGTTGAGGTGGTAGATTTTTTGGGAGTTCGACGAGGAAGACATCTGTAATCTCTTGGATGTGTGGTGCGAACTCTTTGTGTACCATCGTAAACTTTGTTCATGTCGATGAGGCTGATGATGTTGATGAGGTTTTTGAGGCCCATGAGTCAGCTGCTGCCACTTCAATTTCCTCCATTAGCCTGAAATGCATAAGCCATGAATGAGCTCCTCATCATATGTCATACTTTGCCAAGTTGAGCAGTATTGGTTGCACAGGTTGTCGCTTCTTGGCTACCACAATTTCTTTTGCTCTTTCCACCTCTGTTTCTTCCGCTGTCGTCTTCTGCCCTAGGCGCAGAAGCTGTTGCTTGGTGCCGTTGATTTCCACGTAGACGTGGAAATGGTACCAAGTGTTTTGACGAACGGAGTGTAAATGGTGAACAGGTAGAAGTTGCGAGGCAGAATGCGTTTGAGAATTTGGGACACTCGAGCAATTTGTAATTAGCGGCAAGTGTACTTCGATGACAAGTGCCCATAGGATCGAACACATATATACTAGTGTCCAGTTACAAATGAGGCATAGTCGGGGTTGTGGGATCGATCGTCAAGCGGTGCGTATGGAGGCGCGTCGTGAGTGGTTGGATCGAGAAGCTACGCCGAGGAATCGGGGGGCTTCAAATATCGATGGTGAAGATGCGATATGCATCAGCATAAATCTCGAGATTTCTCGATGTATCGAAAAGTCGACCTTATCGTCCAAAAACTTCTGTCGTTGATTCTCGAAAGTGGTCAAAGTTGTGAGAAAGCGTGAAAAGGTTCGCCAAAGGGTGAGGGTTGTTCGACGAATTACCCTAGACCACCGGGGTGAAAATATAGGTCTCAGAGCGTGGGGGCCTATTTGTGTAACGAAAGAAATGCCCACCCGAAAAGATTAAGGACTCGTGTACGTCTAGTTTGTAACAACCAAAGTTGTTTGCCTATGCGAGGAGGAACGCTGGAGGCCGAGGGCAGTTGGCCGAATCGCCCTTGATTGTCGGAGCAAAAATTGGGGTCTCGACTCGCATAGGGATATTCTGTAGACAAAAATTCCCACTCTGAAAGTTTAGGGACTTGTGTACGCTTGGTATGCAACGGGGTACATCATTGCTTCTTCTAAACCCTAAAATGCTTCTTTGAGCGCAAGGGAATGGTTTCTTTTGTTACGATACTTGGAGAAATAGTTAATTTCATGAAAGAATCGTTTTTTGGTAAAAGGGGTACATAGAAGTTAAGCTCATTCAACATTGGCCACTGGTTAAGTCCCCCACTCCCTTACCATATTGCCGGCTCCAAAGCAAAACACGGACTTTTGAAACCCTTCGGACAGAGGCTGGTGTCATACCGAACGAACTCAACTCACCGCGGGAAGTCGCGGTGAGCTTAGTTCGAAGGGCCGATCAACTAGTACGTCGCAAACCGCGTCAAACGTGCTCGTTTTACTCGGTGGCGCACAGATTTCCGCGTCCGAGTTCGTTCAATGTCAATGTGACACCATCCGCTAGCAATTAGCATTCATATTTTGGTTTTTTTTTTTAATTTTCGTCAAAGTGGAGTGACGTTGTGCATGCGATGACGTGGCTCACTTTGATGATGTCACTTTCCACATGAAGACAAACGAATCCAATCAGCGGCGGTTCGGCTGATAACTTGTTTTTCCAAAAATTCCGCGGCTGTGGAGAGTTGCAAGGAATTGCTACACCTCAAGGGTTGTAGCAACTTTCTAGCAACTAGTTGACGGCGCACTACAGTGATGCGACTCGACAACATGGGTCAAAGCTGACTGTCTTGCGTCAGAAAAGTTCTGAAAGTTTCTGTCAGTGCCGCCGAGGCGAGTTGCTACGGGCGCCTGTGTGACCACAGATGCCCAACGACGACTTGCAATTCGTTGTTTTTCTCCGAGAGGGAAGTCGAAACGCGGCTCGGAGTTGCTACGGGGCCTTGTGACCTAGGCTTTGAGTACCCTCTCCGCGAGTTTGCGGTGCACGACAGAGACGAAAGGTCGCTTTGTGGTGAGGCACCGACATTCTGTCGTGCGTGGACAGATTAGCTATCTATTAAACGATGGAAGAAAATTCTTGGGGAATAAGTGTCGCAAACCGGCCTTGTTCATCTTGTTGTGAACGAGTTGCTCGGCCAATAAAAATCGTCAGATACAGGTCTCCAGCCCAGCCCTCCAACCTGGGAAAAGGACAAGATGTTTGTCTGATTTGTGTCATTGTTTCCTTCTGCCCCGTGGGGTCCTCCGGCACAATCGAAAAGACCGCCTGCTGGCAATTGGCTGTCCCGACCTTGTAACTGACATGCGCCGCCTTCATTCACGGTTGCAAATTTTGTCCGGATTCAGCATTAAGATTGACCAGTTGACATAGATCGAGTGCAGATTTCCCACGAGTATACCGCGGACGTGCTTAAGAAATAAGGATGTTTCAACGCTAGAGCCATCACTTTGAGGCAACTCCAGACTCACAAAGACCAAAGAACTCGTTGACAAACAAATGTACGAATCCCCTTACAACTAGGAAATTCTCAACCATTATTATTAAAGCTGATCCAATTTTGCAGGTCTTCTAACTGTGCCTGTCTGTAACAGAGGTATCAGGTTCTGGAAAACAAATGGCCAAATGAAATGAAGTTCGTGAATGAAGCATGAGGGGAAGGAGGGGAAGATCATATCAACTCCAAGAACTTGAGCTAACCCTTATTCAAAGGGACATGTGCATACATTATGGTGGTATGACGTGTGAGTCATTCATATGCTCGGCTTAAGATTGACTTAAATTTGAAAAACATGTGTAATATCCTCAAACCTTCTAAGATATTCTTCATCAAGGATTGCCACATCTATGGTAAGCTATGAAGTGAATTAATTTCCAAACTACCATACTACCTTATGATTTTGCCTCCAATAACATTTTTCATGGTGTATTCTTGGTTCATTCTTGGGAACCGATATTTTCTTAACTCGAATACCCTACTGCCACATGAATTCAAACATAAATAGGTATTTTAAAAATCTAATTCAAGCATTTATGTGCACGGATGATGTTTTGAGTGGTGTTTTAACGTAATTTTATTGCCTTTTTCGGTTTGAAATCACTTGTGCAAAACCCAAATTATTCCAAACCACGAATTCATGTGGCAGTAGGGTATTTATAAATCACCTCATGCCATTGGCTTACATTTTTCTTTGATACATTTTTCAGTGATCACTTTGACTCAGTCGCTTGTGTTGTCGATGTCGGTGATTGTTCATCACCAAAAAACTTGCAATTAGATGTCCTCCAAAAATCACGTAAATGAACTTTGAAATTTTCAGGAAATGCCAAAGTCGAAATCCTATAAATAAATTTCCTAAATAGAGAAAAATAAAATAAATCAATGTCCTAATAAAACTTTCCAATGATGAAATAATGAAGCATAAACGTATGGAAGAAGTGCCAGAATTGCAACATGATATAAATTGCAGAAACTTTCCAATCCTCCCTTCATTTAAACTAGCCTACATCATCTAAACTAGATATCCATCCTCCCCTATTGGGCATATTAGTTTCAGTCAGTCATTTTACACATTTAGCTCCAAAACCTATGGTAGCTAGTCTAAATTTCCCTTAGAAAAAGAGGAATATAATACCCTTCATTAGAAGCATTTTGAAGAACGAAAGCCTAACCAAAAATGACCAATGGATTGGAAGATATGGTTTCAAAATGAGGCTATTGTTCTATTGGTTGAAAATGCTCTAAATTACGGTAAGATGATGTCCACATTATAATGATGTGTAATTGAATCCATATGAATTATGAAGGTTACTTTTTACTCGTGAAAAAATCTTTGCATATGCTTGGAAAGTGCACCCAAATTACTCGTGATAATGAAATTGAAGCTGAATAGTGCAATCCTCACTAGCTGGTGTGGTTTTTTATTTGCTGAATTTCAAGTCTTTGGACCTTAATGAAGAGAAAACCGGACCAACTATAGAAAACCACCACATTCCACATCACTTCATGTCTTGTTTGACATCAAAGACACATCTACAA
Source organism: Penium margaritaceum (assembly GCA_023375785.1). NCBI lineage: Eukaryota > Viridiplantae > Streptophyta > Zygnematophyceae > Desmidiales > Peniaceae > Penium > Penium margaritaceum. Next base: position 210,519 of record SZWC01002861.1, read on the forward strand.
TATTGTTTGTAAAAAATTCATATTTCAACTAGAATACTTCACATAATGATGATATGTTTTAATATAGTACGGGAACTAATTATTGTCTATAGATATTCTGTCGTAGTGAACAGGATAAATTCCTTACTGAGAATATTTATTCTGCATTCTAAAGAGCAAAGGAGTTAGTTAATGGTTAATATATGGTACTTATCTTAAAAAAATGAATCCTTTGAAGGAGGATGAAGGATATTCCCTTCTATGTTTTTTTCTCCTTGAATTCTAAGAGGACGATTGAACAAAACGATTCTCTATAGTGGAAGCCACGAATTTTTTTGTGAAAAAACTTTCTTCCAATCCTTTCAAAAAGCCCCCTCTTGTGGAAATGATACTCACTTAACATGTGTTCGATTTTAATCCCAAATCTACCTTAAGCACAAATTGTGACTTCATCCTCATAGTGGTATCCTATCATGAATTATGAATCATCATCAGTTAAATCGTATTTAAATATGGTTATATTTTCAGTTATTTCTTCCTTCATTTCACTACCTAAAAACTACGTACGTACTGAATTGGGAGCTTTTGAACCATTTTACTTTCCATTTAAATATCGCACATGCGCTAGTCCAAACTTGAACGTTATGGGATGACACGATGATAATTAAACCTCTTGAAAATGTTTGGTTGATCTTAATGAATTCCAAGTATTATAAATCCAATCACCAGGTGAAAAGGTGAAGAGAAGAATAACCTAAAGACTGCTAACACTCGTTTCAAATAATTAAAATATATGAATTTGAGAAGGGACTCAAAATATACAGTTTTCCCTATAAAGTTAAATAACAAATCACAAAAGACATAATCTGGGATCTGAAGTGTATCATCAAAAATATTACACAGAAACATATTTCTATTTTAGTTATTTAACAAAATTAAGACATAATGAGGGGAATAATGATTCTTGTAAAACATGGGAGAGGGGGTATATTCTTGTAAAGAGGATGGTTCATGATGAATTCCTCTATAGTACATTGCTTCAAGATTTGTGAAAATAATTTATTCAATTTAGAGCCTAATGTTTTTAATTCAACATTCTACTTAAAGGAAATAATACGAATTTAGGAAAAAACATTCCACTTAATAAAAACCTAATGTATGATACATTCTGTTCTGAAACACATTCCCATTCTTCTCTCTCATTTGGGCAATTAAAAGAGGCTATTTCCGGTCGCATTCTGAAGAAAGTTTTTTCTAACCCCTTCAGTGGTAGATATACTTAAATAATGAAAAACGAATATTTATTAGGGGCTTATGAAACACGTTCTAGTCAGGGAAAGATTCTTACTAAAAAATAACATCATTTAGTCATTTTTTCGATCCTAAACAAGATTTCCAATGCAATTTTGTTACTATTTGATGAGATCACAAACGTTTTGATAATTTCAGGGCTTGAATATTAATTGAATATTTTTTGTAAAACATTAATGAAAATACCATCACTAACATAAGGCTTTAATTTTTGCATTAGACAATTCTCGATGCATTTGTTATAAAAGTACCTGAATATAAAATGGTTTTGTGCTCTTTACAGAAAATGATAAAAATTAATATATAGTGATGTTCAAATAGAATACAAAGGCTCATATTATCGTGGAAAACATACTTTGATCATTATTTAACGTACCAAATTAGAACAAATGTGATACCTTTCACCCGTAAATCATGATTATTCACAAGATTTCCTTATTGATTGATTTGATTGTCTGTTCATGGTATAGATATAAACAACAAAATCATGCATACAATGTCATTTTCCGGGCTTTTTAGTGATGTTATGTGTTTCCTCTTTGCAATTCATCTTAAGAAAACTTGGAATCGATCATTTCAAAATACAATTATGCAAAATCATGTATTTCTAGCTATCATTGTTCGTAAATGATTGTGTTAAATGTATATCATATTCAACATTTGCGAAATTGTGCATCTTCAAAATATTTTTGAATGCCTTGAATTTTTGAAACGTAAAACACCATG
>SZWC01002862.1:0-14013 GCA_023375785.1 Penium margaritaceum
GTGCGTGCGTGTGTGCGTGCGTGCATGCGTGCGTGCGTGCATGCGTGTGTGTGTGTGTGTGTGTGTGTGTGTGTGTGTGTGTGTGCGTGCATGTGTGTGTGCGTGCGTGTGTGTGTAGAGTCAAGAGGTCACTTGCGTGTGTTGCAACCACAACCAACACTTCCCCATGACCCACAGCCGAAAAGTCCGCACACAGAGAAGAAAAGAAGCACGTCACAAGACGACAAGACGCACACGACTCATGTCAACGAGGGGCATCACGAGAGCTTAGGAGACCAACAGCATGCACAGCCGCTCTCAATATGCCACTGCTGAGAGCTTTGGTAAGAAAGTCTGCACGCTGCCGACTAGTGTGGTTCCAGACAACCTGAACTTCTCCAGCCGCAATGCGATCACATACAAAATGATGCGTAATGTTGACGTGTCTTGTGAAAGAAAGAAGCATGCCATCGTGCTCGACGATTGCCTTTGCACTTTGGTTGTCTACGTAAAGTGATGCAACGGATGTGGACACACAATTGTTGCGGTAGGCGGGATAACCACACACTCTCACACGTACCTACGCCAAGTGCCATGTACCCTGCCTCACTCGAGCTCCGGGCAACACAACCTTACTTCTTACTCTTCCAGGAGACAGCAGTTTTGTCGACGAGGAAGATGTACTCGGTGCAACTGCGAGAATCAACGTTGTGTGTCCAGTCACCGTTTGTGTTCCCGTCTACCACCATAGAGGGCTGGGCAGAGTAGCACATTCCCACACGTGTAGTGGACAATGTGTAACGAACAGCATCTAGTGCAACCTCGAGGTGTTTCTGGCGAGGTTGTTGGGAGAATTGGGCCAGGAAGTTGATGGAGAAGGCCACGTCCGCCCGAGTGGTGGTCGCGAGGTACATGAGGGAGCCGATCACACTGAGGTAGTCAGTGACAACAACAGTCTCCCCCAGCTGTGCTGAATCAAGTGACTTCAGCACACGTTGTCCTGCTAGAGTCATCGGTGTGAACGGAGTGGGAACTTCCGCAAGCGGGGAGGTAAAGCGCTCGCCTAGTGTGCGGATGTATGCAACTTGGTGAACATGTAGAGTACGTTGCCAATGGTCACGCTCAAGCTCCATCCCAAGAAATACTTGTGTAGAACCCAGGTCCTTCATCTTGTATGTATACTGCAGTAGGTTCTTCACTCACTGGACAGCTGCATGGCTTGGAGAGGCGACGAGCAGGTCATCGACATTGACGAGGATGGCCATGAATGGCTCTGAGGGGGCACTCAAGAAGAGTGCTGGGTCAGCCGTATTGTGACTAGGAGGGGGAACTTGAGGTGCTTCACCTCCTGTGGTGTCTGTCACCTGAGTCGTGTCTGCCAACTGTCGTACAGACTTAGAGGTTGAGCTGGGAGTGGAGTGAACGGGGGACTGTGGGTGAGTGGATACCAAATCTGAGGACCCGGGACTGCCAGGAGATGGCCGTGAAGCGGACTCAGAGGAAGTCTGGGAGGTAACCGACTCGGAGGATGTACAGGAGGACGAGGACGTCGAGGAGGAGTCCTCGTCCCCACTGTCCATGTCAGATTGGATAGTAGGGGACACCATGTGAGTAGGGGAAGAGAACTCCTAGAGATTGGAGGCTGGGACAGACATACCCGTCCAAGCCAACGCAACGAGGGGAGAGAGGAGGGAAAAGGGACATGAGACATGTCATGAGGAAAGACATCTTCCAAGAATAGGGCATCTCGAGACTCAATGACATGAGAGTGGTCAGAGTCCAAGAAGCGCCACGCCTTGGATATGGTCGAGACACCGAAGAAGGTGCCAAGGCGGGCGTGAGGGCTGAGTTTGCCGTCACGGAAGTCCTAGGGTAACAAGACGGCAACAACGTAGCCCTAGACGCGGGGAAGAGAGAGGTCGGCACGACGGCCGTACCAACGTTCAAAGGGAGTGACATGACAAGGAAGAGGACTATGGGGAACACGGTTCCATACCCAGGTCATGTAAGACATGGCTTCGAAGGAAAAGACAGGAAAAAGGGAGGACTAAGTAAGAGGAGTCCGGGCACAGTTAGCAAGTGTACGGTTACAACGTTCATAGACGCCATTATGTTGCTGGGTGTAAGGAGCGAAAGGTTTCATACACACCCCCCAAGAGGTCAAGAAGCGGGCCATGGGGCCCATGAACTCCCCACAAGGGTCACAGCGAAAGAATTTCAAGCGACAACCATAGGCCAGTGCAGCCTGAGGCAACCAGGACTCGATAGTGGGACAGACGTCACTCTATTGGGAAAGGGAAAAGACGCAGTGCATGCGGGAAAAATCATCCGTGAGACAGGGGACATAGCGGCCAACTCCTCCAGAGGATCATGGGTGAGAGGTCCCATGACGTCAGGGTGTAAGAGGTCAAGAGGATGGGACGTGCAAGAATCAGATGTGGAAAATGGGGAATGGTGCATTTTCCCCTGAGCACAGTCAAAGAAGTCAGTGGGACAAGGGGCAAGAAACATGACAGCGTCAAGATCATGAGTACACAATCAACAACAACAATATGAATGTGGTAGAGATGGCGATGGAGGAGTTGTGCGTCTGTTGGGGAGAGAGAATGTGTGACATGAACAAGGGTAGTGGAAGCTGGATGAGGAGAAAATGAGGACTCGCGGTACAGGCAGTCAGAGTGTCTTCCACGTAGCAGTACACGGCCAGTGGAGTGATACAACACAGAGGCAGCGCCGCGGCTCAAAGAGAAGTCCATGCCCTGGTCATCGAGAGTTGGAAGAGAGCAGACTATGCTCAAGAGCGGGAACGTACAACACATCGGGCAGAAAGAGTTGCCCCTTAGGGTCAACAAAACAGACAACCCGAACACCCTGGACTGGTAAGAGCTAGCCAGGGCCAATGCGAACAAAGCGCACAGAGCCGTCACGACCTAGAGAAAAGAACGAGGAACGGAAGGAGGTCATGCGGTGAGTGGCTCCGGAATCAAGGATCCAGAAGCCACCCGATAGCGTACAGATGAAGGGTCACGACTCACGGCGGCAATGGCAGAGCGGTGAGGAAGGTGCTGACCACAGGCAGCAAGGCAACGAGGCAAGCTGTAGGTTTACCACTGGTCAATTCACGGGACATCAGTTGAGGAGCAACCCTGAACGTGACCGGACGACGGACCACGAAAGTACTAAGCAACATTATGCGCAAGTGTCCCTTTAACCGAATGTACACTCTCACCTCTTTGATCACAGAGGTGCCTCTACTGGATGGCATGAGAGAGGGCAGAGTCCAACTGGCGCTTGTCGTTCGATGAGCCAAGGGTGATGAAAATGCCAAAGGCCGAATGCCGAGAAGTTTAGGTGTACGACACCCATGGTGGAGGAAAATAGGATCCGGAGAGGGGCCTGAAGTAGACAGGTCGGCCAAACCCCGGAGGCCAGCCTCAGAGAGAGGGCAGGTGTGGTGAAGCCATGGCGATGCTGAAGGCAGCAACAGTTGTAGAGGAGGAGGAAGGGCGGCTGGAAGGAACAGTGGAGGTGGAGGAACGAGAGGAACTACCACCTATCCCAGACGAGCGTGCCCAGTGCGCACGCATGGCGAATGCAAGGCGAGCATCATCACAAGGCACTGGGAACTTTGGTGCCGCATGGCCCACGGCAACGCAGTTCCAGCACGTAACAGTGCTGGAGGAGGAAGAAGAAGAGACGGCGCTGTCAGAACCACGGCCTTTGCCTTGCCCTCCTTATCTTCCGCCACTAGAATCACCCCTGCAGCCTTTTCCCTTACCACGGCCCCCACCCCCACCATCCCCTTGAGAAGCAAGGGAGACGGCTGTTGTGGGTGAGGTGGTGGTGGAAGATGAGGCTGGAGTAGAGGAGGATGAAGAAGGGAGTGTGGTGGTAGCTGCTATAATAGCTGTACGATGGATGTGTTTGTTCTCCAGCGAGCTCCAATAGTCTGTCAGACGCTGGGAGGTGAACTGCCACAAGGCACCAATGTCGGTTGGTGCATCTTTAGGGACAGGTTTTGCAGCTAGGTGTTCAAGCTCAGTGGCCTTCACCTCTCGGAAGATGCCATTGAGTTCAGGGATGAGGCCGTTGACGATGGAGAGGACAACAGGGAGCTGTCCAGGTATGGCCTTGCCAAGGTCAGACAACAATCGTTGACTGCGAGCCCAATTGGAATCGACAGTCTCATGAGCACGCATAGAGAGCGTGTTGAACCCAACAGTTACAACACTTTGGGCTGCATGTCCAGCCACTGTCGTGCACCATTTGATGAGTGCGTAAGCGGCAATCGGATCAGCGGGAGTATGAAGTGCAATGTTGGCATTGTAGGACTCGATCTTATCAGTGCGATCGTAAGGTCGGGCACGAATCAGGGCACGTACAACGCGAGCAGACTCGGGATCAAGAGGCACAAAAGGAAAGTCAGCAGAGGGATTGGATGCATGATAATGTTACCAGAGCTGCTCCCCTTGCGCTCAAGCACTGAAGCGGCCCTCCCAAGAGTCGAAGGTAAGGTTAGAGGCAAAGTGAGGTGGGTTAGAGTCGAAGTCAGGTTTGCACTACAATGGTGATGCACGTGCTTTGGCAGCGGCTACAGCAGCGGCGATTGCCACTACAAGAGGATCACAGGAGGATGAGCCTGCGGTGACAGATGCAGAAGCGGGTGAGGTGGAGAATGCAGCAGCAGCACCACCGGCAGCGGATGCAAAGGGTGTGCCGCTTAGTGTGGCACACCCATTCTGTATGGACCATCTTAAAAACCCAAAGAAAAAGGGTGTGCCGCGTAATGCGGGCTAGAGGCGACTAATGACCATGTCAGTAATGTGATTCGTGTATGCCTCATAGTCAGCTTGTCCAATACGCAACTTTTTCTCGGCAGCACACTTTGCATTTAGTGCAGCCTGCAGAGCAGTTGCTTGTGTAGTAACTTAGCCTGCAAGGCAGTGTCTTCGTAACGTAGCTGATGTTGAGATAACAAGACAGGCTACTCATGTCAATGTTGCGCCTGACAGGGTGGAGATGGCAGCAACAGTTGAGACCGGTAGCTGGATGTGACGAGTCGCTGATGATGAAGGAGAGGGCAATGCTGATGCCTATGTAGTGGATGTGTCAATGGAGGTGACCGCACTAGAGAGTGCTATTGTTGCTGCAGCTGCTGCTGATGCGACTACATCCATAGCAACCGTAATCTGAGTAGAAACGTTAAAAGCAACAACTACCAGAGGGCCCTGATCATCTGCAGGTGCTGTGTATGTCTCAATGGCTGTGCCTGCAGTAGAGTTGGCTGGTGCACGTGCAGCACGTGTAGTGGCAGCAAAGGTGGAAGCAACAACACCAGCGGAAGCAAGGGCGGCCTGAAGATCAGGCAGGATGTTAGTAGATGGAGAAGAGGCGGAATCTGCGGCGGATGCAGCATGGGATACGTCCCGGCGTGAAGCAGATGCTCTAGGTACTACTGTTGCAAAGGGTGTTGCTGCTCCATGATGACACTGCTGACGAGTCCTATGGGCAACGGGTGGACTTACCAGTGATTGAAGAACTCGGTGATCATGCGGTGGCGCCGTGGCCTGTTTGTTCTGTGCCGTTTGGGAATCATCAGCGGCAGACTGGCAGTTTGCCGCGTACTCTCTGGTTTCCTTTCACTTGTAGCAGGCTGCAGGGTCATAGTCTTCTCCGGGGTAACACCCCGGACTGTTGCGGAAAACCCTTGACCACACCTCCCGCCCCGTCCTCTCTTCATAGAATGCAAACTCATTGAGGATGCCATTATGCTCACGTATGGCTGTGGAAAAAGTAGGAATAGGCTCTCTTTTGGGAAGAGACGCCAGTTTGCCAAGTGCTCGGCTGCCCAGACAGGCAGCCTGCAAGGCTGAGAGCAGAACAACGACAAGAATGCCACAACTGCTGTGGACACTACAACGGAGATGCTCACAAGTCGCTATGATGTTAGGGACGGCTATAGTGACCACAGCCTGGCCACAGGGCAAGGTCCGGCGGCCAAAGCACGGCCGAGAGGTGAGGTGTTGGCGGTGGAGAGCACCGGTGCCAACTGCGAGGAGAGCTGCTGTGTGAGAAAGGTATTGCTCTAGATGTTGCTGTAGTCAGAGTGGTCACTACCGACACCATGGCGGAAACGTGGATGAGTTGTGTTTGTGTAAGGACCAACACCCGTGATCACGGCGTGGTCCACTCATGTGTGTCGGCTGTGGAACGGACGAGAAACAGATGGACGGCGGTGGAGAATGCATATGCCGTAGTCACAGTTGTGATGTTCACGAAATCAGGGCAGCACGTCGATCACAGCTACGGTGTGTGCGGCTGCGATGGGTGCAAACACTGTGGGTGCACACGTACAGCTGCTGAACCAAGGGCGTGTGCCATTGCCAGAGCGCAGCCAACATGCATGCGTATGCCGTAACACGGATGAGAGTAAAAGTGACGACGGCGGAGAAGTGCCGATGCTGTTGGTGCAGCCACGTCGATGACTGTCGTGGACGACAAAGCATAGCACGGTTGCAAGTACAATGACGGGGTGCTGAAACTGCAATAGAGACTGCTCCTGTGGCTAAAGCCACTGCCGTCGTACGTGAACGAGTTGTGCGGGATCACCCGCCATGTGTGTATGACCCGAAGATGCCTCAGGTATGTCGCGTGGGGGAATGATTCCTCCCACTTTGATACCAGTAGGTAGCTATGGTTGCTATGATAAGCAAGCAAGCAAGAAAACAGGTGGAGAGAGCTACACCATGGATTGGGGGCAAGCTCACATTACGTACGAGGGTCAAAAGACAACAACTGAGCAAGTGAGGAGTGAGCAAAGTGATAAGCGCCGGTTGACCAGGCCACCCACGCGAGGCTCTCAACGTGGGGCCCGGACGCCACCCAGGGATCAAACCTGGCCCTGGAGCGAGCGAGCGCCTACGGGTTTTTCACACGCCAGCATAAACCGGACGTGTGGTCCCGAGGGATCAGCAACCCAGCTCACTACGCTAGAAGCATAGAAATGTGCAAGAACCCAACCACATCGATCACAAGCGTACGTGGTGCATGTACTCATCCAAGTGTGTGCCCCATTCTAGAACGGAGTAGTATGAAACATGACTACAATCAAGCTCTCCATAAGACTTCCGTGGTCACCACTTGAGAACTTGATGGTGTTGCCACCACTGTGCGCCCCATGTTGCATCACAACTTTGCACCAGAGAGATTGAAACCAGATTAATCACATGCAATGATGGTGTGTGAGTGTGTGTGTGTGTGTGTGTGTGTGTGTGTGTGAAGTGAAGAGGTCACTTGCGTGTGTCACAACCACAACCAACAGTATAGTTGTTGCTACCCCTGTGGGTTGAGCCAGTCCTCCTGGAATTTGTCTGAGAACGATTGCTCCAAGAAAAAATCCAACAACATGACCCGATTAGGATCAGGAGCGGGAATGTAACACGTTCTACCAGAAACCAACTAGGCGTGGAAACATTCAATCACATCATCCTCAAGTGTATGTGGGCGTGCCACCTCGTCATGAGCAACCAACCAAGCATCAAGAGTAAGAACATCACGGGAGTAACTGGACATTCCAAAAGCACAAGACCATAGCTACATGAATGGGAGAGGCATCGACAGTTGAGAGCATGATTGAGAGCCAATCATGCTTAAACAAATTGTTGCCTTTTGTGACCACTGGACATGTATCACAGCCATGCTGATTTACTCTCCTACAAAGGTGGGAGTGTGTGGAGAACAATGGATATTCACAAGGTGTATTAGGAGGTCTGTAATTCATGCACCAAACCTGATATTGTGTACTTACTGCGACCTCTTGGCTCACGTCCATTGCCGTGCAGACTTATGATGAGGTGAAGGGTACGGAAGACTAGGAGAGCAAACACGAGTCTGGCAGTTGCCCAGCAGCTGCACCCAGTAACCGGCGACGCCGTCGCCTCCTTGACACGTGTTTTCCTCTCTCCCAGCAGCAAGAATTTATGAGCTTCTCTTGTTCCAAAACATTCCAGCATTGTTGTTGATCATGCTTGAACTGCAGCATCGTCGAGACCTAGTTTAGTCCTACCCGTGAACGGTTGTTGGTTTGGACAGGCGTGGTTCAGGACCAATCTTGAAAGTGAGCACCTGTGACGTACTTGAGGGATTGTTCCCTCACATTTAGGATGAGCGCCGGCGAGCTCCGACTAGCGAGCTCCATCTCGTAGTACACACACTCACAAAAACGTGCTATAACTTTGCACTCTCTCGACCATTCCTGTCCCCGAATGTCTCATTCTCATTATAGAGTTGAGCTTCACGTAATTGGATGAGGGAAGTGGCATAGGGCATGCCTATTTTGGTATCAGAGATGACAAGATGGAGCTTGTCGTGTTGCAAGTAAGAAGCGCGACAAGGTCTTGGGAGGGACCGGAAGCCGAGCGGAGACCGCAGCGACGATTGAGAAGAACTGCACCTGCGTGGATCAGTAACGGGAGCAGCAACTGCGCGAAGCAGCAGTTGTAGCGGCAGCTGTGCTGAAAGGCAACTACAGCAGCAAAGAGTTGCATCTGTGGGCAGCGGCCACATTGGCTCAGCTACAGTGGCTAAGCTGCAGCACCACCGACGACAGCTGCGCGGAGCAGCGGTAGCGGAAGCGGCCTGGTGTAGCGTGCGGCAGTAGCAGCCAGTATCTGCACCAACCCGCAACGGCCGGAACAACGGCTGCTCACCTGTGGTTGCTGCAGTGAGGACCAGCTGCATGGGCTCAGCCACAGCACCACCGCCGGCAGCTGCACAAAGTCAGCACCCGCATGAGCGTATAGTAGCTGGAGTGACGGCTACTTAGCCGTAGTACCGATGATAACCGTAACAATTACAACGGCGGGCAGTGGCAGCACCCAGCAGTCGTCGCAACGTGCAGCAGCCGCAGTGATGAATGTTCAGCTACAGTCATGACAACAACTACGGCAGGGTTGCGGCAGTGGGAAGCAGTAGCAAGCAACTACAACTGCAAGAGACACCGCACTGTAGCAAGAGCGATAATGGCAGCAGTAACAACAGTAGCAATCCCTGAAATAGAAACAGCTGCTGTTGGATCACCTCTGGTATACCCCTTCCCCTTCTGGCTGGGATCCCCTCTCTTCCTGATCTGAGTGGGGGTGGTTCAGGTACCCATAGACTATCTCATGTCTCTCCTAGATTTCCCACATCCACTAGGGCAGGGGAAACACTGCCAATGTTTTTTTGGCTGTGTGGGGGGGTTCATCAGCGGCTTTTCTACAAAGAAAGGCCTCGTCACATTTCCCACGCCCACTAGGACAAGAGAAACGCTGTCCAAATTGATTGGCAGTATAGAGGGATCCATTGACAGTGGCTTTTAACCGAAAAGGCCTCGTCACGCAATACATGTCCACTGGGGCGGGGTGAATGCCGCCAAACATTTTCGGTAGGGTTCACCACTTATGGGCAGTTTCTGTTATAGTGGTGAACAATTGCAGCATCCCCCATAGTCCCATGCCCAAGGACACACCTGTCGGATGCAGAAGGGCTGGCACCACTATGGTCGCTGGCGTTGCCATGTCTGGTGTGCTTGGCGACACACCGGGCACGCCAAGAGACGAATCCCCATCTAGCCCTGGCTCGTTGGCGTGCGGTCTGCGCGAGCCAGACAAGTAGCAGGTCCAGCAGGTTGAGCAGACGGCCAAGAAGATGGCTGATCTGCTCAAACTGTTCCAGGACACAGTCCAGCCATAGCATTAGCAGCTGCAGCAGCAATAACAAGAGCAGCAACAACAGCAGTAGCAGTAGAGATAACAACAGCAGCTGCAATAAAAGGAGTGGTAGCAGAAGCTTCTCCATGATGCATCACGCAAGGAAAAAATGAAAGTTGAGAGTGTGGTTGCAGCCGATGTCCATATAGCGTTAGGAGTGTTTGATGCCGATCCGTCCGACGACCTTCCAGAGTCAGACTCATACACAAATGACGAGGAAGGCATGCTATGCTTATGCCTTGCATAGTTGGAAAAATGGCGTCAAACCAGATCTCCGCGCAAAGCAGTACCAATCAGCAAAGCAAGCCAAAGCAGCATGCCCAGGGTAACCACAGACCCGGCTTCCATAGAGGACAAGATGCTCCGCATGAGTCTGGGGCAAAGAGAAGATCTCTCGTCTCTGTCGCTAGGACAAGTTGTCCTGGCAACACTATCGATGACAAGGCCACCTAAGTGGTTTGAGACCGACCCTTTCGCTTACCGGCAGGTGGACAACTGCACCACTTGGGATCCGTGGTTCTGTACATGGACAGCCAGTGAGGGGGTGTACCCATACTACACCATCCAATATCATACTATAGACCCCCAGCAGATAGCAACTACTGCCCGTGCTGCCTACGGACTCTTGAAGGCCGTCACGGAGAAGTACATACTCCACTTTGAACCTTTTCTTGGTGATCCCCGTACCGGAGCTGGGGCTGACCCGTGCAAGGCATGGAAGCCGATGGCCACTTTCTTTGAAGGCGCGACCATGGCAATGACATCACAACGCCTGTCAAACTTCAACTCCCTGCGCCAGGGTGGACACGACTACTGGCGGCGAGTGATGCGGCTCTTAAAGGCCCTAAGGAAGAATGGGCTACTTCAGCTCATGGTGCTCAACACCATTAGAATTGGTGTTGGCTGTAAGTATGCCAAGACTTTTGACAAATTCAGCCTGAGCACCGTTCAGGAGATGGTTGACAGAGGTTTATTTTTTTCATGGGCCACGGAGCACTTCCTACATGTGACAGGAGTTGGTGCAGCAAATGACGCCCACCAGTGTGCGTCAGTCGCAACGGTCACAGCAGTCCAGGCATAACGCACCTTCCCCCTTTTTCTCCCTTCCGTTGTCACATTCGACGATGACAACTGTAGCAACACCTGGCTCATCCGTGGCAGTTGAAGAAAACAAGGGAAAGAACAATAAGAGGGGTGGCAAGGATGGCAAGGAACAGGCGGCTTTGAAGCCGATTCGGGGGCGACTCAGGGAGTGTTACAACTGTGGGGAAGCGCACCACTACACAGAGTGCAAGTTCTCCAAGAACTGGACGAAGATTATGCAAGGCCTACAATAAGCGTTCGAGCACAGTGAGCGCGCCTCTACACACACCACAACAGTGACTAACACGTAGTCTCCACCAGCAGCTGATGTAGTCGTAGACAGTACCAGAAACCTGTTACCTCTAGAGCATCAGCTTGCAATGCAGGCTTGCGACATCGCTGAGCTCTGCCATCTTCTCTGGCTCACCATTCAAGGAGGTGTGAGTGCATTGACTAAGCCGAGGGGTCCCACTATCGGGTCTTTTGAGTCAGTGATGTGCAATTGTGATGGTGGCGGTGGAGCACAATGTTGGTGGCGGTGGAGCACAATGTGTTGTCGAGTTTGTGGAGTCGTTCGTTGCACGTGATGATGTTGGTCTGTCTGATGTCTTTGCCATAGCATGGAGAGGTCACAATGACCTGTCGTGGTTTGATGAGTCGTAAGTATGTGTTTCCTGTGCGGCTCAGTAGTCATCTGCTAAGCCACCTTTGTCAAATGTCTACACTGTTGGCAGTTGTTCGATCACATCGCCTGAGCGCGTGATGGATGCCACATGGATCTTAGATTTGGGTGCCACCAATCACATGACATGTCGCTGCCGTGATTTTGTGGTGCTTGGTCCTGTCGACTTTGTGAATTCTGTGCGTACAGCTGCTGGGCATGAGGTTCTTGTTTAGGGTGAAGGTGTGGTGCAATTTCATGGGCCCTCTAGACCATTCTACATTTCACACATGCTGTATGTGCCTGGTCTAGAACTCAGCCTATCGTCTGGACGTGCCTGCACATGGATGAGTCTCAGTGTTGCATTTTTAGGTGAGGATGCCATTGTCTTCGCTTGCGCTGCAACTAAAGTGGTGCTCCGTGGAAAGGTAGTAGGGGACTTGTACCACACCTTTGGCTACCCCACGTCCACCACCATCACGGCATCCCCAACTGCATGAGTGTTCTTGACAAGCATGCTATTGCCTGAGCATCAGCACCTAGTACACAGAAGCTTGTACAATATGTCCACATGGATGCTATAGATCATCTAATTTGCACCCAACCTATGCTCGGTGTTGACACAATGTTCTTTGATGCGCCATCCAAGACCGATTTCCTGTAATGCATGCAAGGCAAGATGCACCGTGCCACATGCCCTCTGTCCGACTCACAAGCTCTCAAGCCCCTCGAGCTTATCCACTCTGATCTTCTAGGACCCCTCCTAGTGGAGTTCCAAGATGACAAAGGGCAAAATGTCCTGACGATTACAGATGACTTCACCCGCATGCGGTGGGTCTTGAATCTACGCCTGAAAAGCGATGCTACATTAGTTGTGTGTATGTGGCTTGTCATGGCTGAACATCATTCCGGCCATACCCTCCAGAACTTCCATTTTGATCAAGGTGGTGAGTTCATGGAGGATTTGGACTGCTACTTTGCTGAAGTGGGAGTGTTTCACAACCTCCCAAATCTCATCTTGTCACAACAGAAGGACGTGTCTGAGCGTTGGAAAAACACCATGATGGTTGCGCTTCGCTCCATGCACGTAGAAAGGGGCATGCCTGAAGCATTCGCCTTCGAGGGCATGGCCTACATGACATGGGTCTAGAACCGGATCCCTCACAGCCCCCTCACAAACACACACATCCCATACCAACTGTGGTACGGACGTCGTACCGACCTCTGGCTCTCGCATGTGTAGGGATCCCTTGACTGCGTCTGGTTCACACCATAACAGCAAGGGTCCAAGTTCTCCCCTACAAGTAGCATCTGCATGTTTGTAGGCATGGTTTTATACTCCAAGGCGTGGCGGTTCTTGGACCCCAGTCGGTGACGCATTGTCGATTCTGGAGAAGCCTATTCTTTGAGTGTCTCTCCTTCCGAGACCTGCCCCCTGGTGGTACCCTGCAGTCGCATTCCCTCGGATGTGGTACGTGCGCACTGGAGGGTGGACTGACCGATGACGCTATTTCAATCACCCTGGGCGATGCTAGTCCATCCCACCCGCCAGCAGGCTCGCCAATGTCGTCTACGCTGCCTGCATTGACCACGTCTCCTTTCCTGCCTATGTCCACCGTTCCGCCAGCATCCCCTAGAGTATGGGAGCCCACGTCACCTGCCGTGTCACCAGTGTTGTCTCTGTCAACTACACCTGCATCACCAGCAGAGTCACCGGTGTCGCTTATGTTGTTGTCACCACTTGCGCAGTCTGCGTCGCCAGTCGAATCTCCTATGTCATCCGCATCCTCCGGCTGCCCAGTCGACGCACCAAAATTATGTGACATGTTGCCAGTCCTGAACGTGTCTGATGAGTGCCCACCACCTTCCCTAGCTGTACCATCACCAGAGCGATACCGGCAAGATGAGGGCAGACGCCTACGCCTGTGTCATGTTCACATCATGCGTAGTGGGGACCCTGGCATGAGGGCCTTAGGCCTCAGCAGGCAGGGGCTCACTGAAGTCCACTCTTGCTGCGATACATGCCTTGATCTCCTTGCTCACAAGTGCCAACTTGCGGCGGACTCCACAGAGTCCACCGCCACTGTTGGCCCTCTGTCTGTGGCCTATGCCTTGGCCACGCGCGGTTGAGATGCTGCTGCCCCAAACCACAGTGTGCTGGGAGTGACATCTGACTCCAGCACACATCGTCAGGCTCTGGTTGGGCCCGATGCGGCACTCTAGTGCG
Organism: Penium margaritaceum; assembly: GCA_023375785.1. Lineage (NCBI taxonomy): Eukaryota > Viridiplantae > Streptophyta > Zygnematophyceae > Desmidiales > Peniaceae > Penium > Penium margaritaceum. The sequence continues at coordinate 13,700 of SZWC01002862.1, forward strand.
GAGCATGAAAGGCTGAGTTGGTGGCTATCGATGGATATGGGATTTACGAGCTTGTAGACGTGCCGCCTGGACAAAAGGCCGTCCACAAAAAGTGGGTCTTGCAGAAAAAGCTGAAGCTGGACAACAGAATTGATCGCTAGAACATGTATGCCCAATGGTGGGAAAATCATGCAATCACTTTTTAGTGTTCTCTTCCAGTGTGCTCCGACAGTATGCACTAACACCACGCACTAAAAAACCAGTGCACTTAAACGGTGCACAATAAACTTCTCTCTCTACGAATCTCTCTCTCTCTCTCTCTCTCTCTCTCTCTC
>SZWC01002862.1:14672-27626 GCA_023375785.1 Penium margaritaceum
TCTCTCTCTCTCTCTCTCTCTCTCTCTCTCTCTCTCTCTCTCTCTCTCTCTCTCTCTCTCTCTCTCTCTCTCTCTCTCTCTCTCTCTCTCATGTGTCTCAGCATAACCTCTCTTCTATACTTCATGACAAGAACTTGATCTCCCTAATGATTTTCTTAGTGGATTGATCTGGCTGAGTTGAAGATTTTATATTCTTACCATAAAACATGATTACATTAAAATGGGTGAACTAATTGTTTTCACAAGAACATACCATAGTTGAAACACTAAATCCTACATTTTAAAGTTTTATTCCAGTCTTGTTTGTGGTATATACTATTAGTATGAAATTCTATCGTGTTTGCGTGGTTGATATGGAAAGAGGGTCTAGTAAGAAATTGATCTCCATGTTTCTCATTAGATTTGTTTTGTAAATTTGAGCTAATGATATCTTTTGGAAATAAATCGTCACATTTCAAACAATACTATCTTTAAAAGGCACACAGAATTTAAGCATCAAAATGCTTTTCTACGGTTGATGAAGACTTGAACAGCTAGACATATGTTTTAGACGTAGGAGAGTACATCCAAGTGAAAATGTCTGTATATCTATCTTCAACGTTGTTTCTAAAACACGAATGATCGTTTTCACCCTCACTACCTGAATCACCCGCTCGCACCACACAATATCGATTGTCGCTTTGAGCAGCTGTAAACGGTTGACTTGACGACCGTCTACTGCCAGAGAACCTTCTAACTATTACTAGGACATGGCTGTATTCGAGGGACGTACGACGTCATATACGTCACATGAATTGCCGCAGGATAGTCTAGTGAGCCCCCCCCCCCCCCCCCTCAGTGTACGGGTGTAGTGCATATGGCGAGTGCAGCAGGATGAGTGGGAAAGTGCACTTATCACACACTCAGTGTGCGAACGATCTTTTAAAAAATAATTAAATCGCCAAATGGAATGTCGCTGTTCAGGCGGCAAACCGTCGATGTTTACCAAGTCAGATAGATTTTCAAAGGATGCAAACCAAGATGATCCGCGGCAAGAAAACACCCCTGAATTGTTCAAATTGGTCTCAGTCCGCTAACAGGAGATCGGTATCTCCAAATGTGACATATAGCAAAATGTTTCGAGCACAAAGTTAGAAACCATTCCCTTCCAATGACGAAACTCGTTATACATGATAAATGGTCTATTTTACATTATCCTCTGAGAAACAATCATTAGAGATCATTAGAGAGAATTCGCCTTCACCTTCAGGATAAAGGCGACGTTGGATGTATCTGAAGATTTACATCTTTAATTTTTGACCTGCCGACATTCTTCAGGTTTAGAACATAAAAACCATGTTTCATGCTGGATCTTTAATCCATTGGTTCTGTCCAGCTCTTCGCCATGGCCGACACTCGCCATGTTTTAGAATTTCCCTCAGAATACTTCGAATGTATCATCGCAAAGGAGCTTTTTCATCTTTCTATATTTTACATGTGAAAAGATGTCACATCCGCCGATCATTCAAATCAAACAGTCCCACGACTGACTATTTCTTCACCACAAACTGTGATGTGGCCGTCGACGGCTCAGGAACCCCTCACACCCGACAGGCCAAATTTTAAACTTAAAATGACGTTGGTATATGAAATCCGTCAACTATATTGCATTGCAAACGCCAAAGATTTTCTCTAGCAAAGGGGACATTTCACCGACTCGTTTTTGCATTTTGGTCAATATAGGTCGCGCATTGAGTGTGTGATAAGTGCACTTCCGCAATCATTTCGAGTGCACTCGCCACATACACTACCCTCGTACACTGGGGGGTCTCTCTAGACCGTCTTGCCAGAACTGGAGCGACGAAACGGGCGACCCATTTTGGTAGAGAACTATCAGCGGGTAATCGGCCGTCAAGTATGACGTGGACAGATGCGTCCGACAATTCCACATTGCATTGGACGAGCGGACGATCCACATAGCAAGAGCGAGAAATAAACACGCGGAACATAAAATTCATTCCATCATAACATCACTAAAGAAAACCTTTCCGGAAATGTCTACGTCCTCAAGAAGAAAACATGACATTGCCTATATACACCAAGAAAAACAGCATTCAAACTGAAACAATAAATGAATTGAAATGAAACATAGATGTATTCATCCAAAAAAAGGATGATTGGCCTTAAAAGTACCTTGTGGACATAATTTATACAAAACACATGGAGATAATGTTCTTGTAAATGTTTCTCTCCACAGTAGGAATCTTTTCTTTGTTTCAATATTAGATGAGCACGAAAACTAATAAACAAATATCAAATATTAACTTCTCATTTCATAAGTATGGACCCACAAAATCTCAAACGTCATGCAATAGCTCCGCATACTCAAATCCTTCCTTGGAGAAAAATTGTTTGTACGTATAAGACAAAATGCATGATATTGTAAGATGCATAAGACAAATTAGTACACTGAGTGCGCGCTGAGTGTATCTTTTTATGGAGACCAAACACACTTGCCACATACACTAGGCCTACAAACTCAATTCCTTCCTAAGAAGAAAACAATTTCACCATAAAAGACAAAAAGGAGGAACCTTGTTCGTACATATAAGACAATATTGAAGGTGTGCTAGGATGTATCAGACAAATGAGCACACTAAGTGCTCTCTAAGTGAACTTCTGAATGGTGGCTGAGCGCACTCACCACATACACTAGCTCCACGCACTAGGGTCCTTTCTAAGAAGACAATTGTTTTGCCATATAGGACAAAAAGAAGATTTTCTTTGACATATGAGATAAATGAGCGCACCGAGTGCGCTCCCAGTGTAATTTTGTGTGGTGATTGAGCACACTTCCCACATACACTAGCTCCATGGACTAGACTCCATCCAAAGAAGATGAATTTCCGGAATTGTAAGACAAAAGCACACTCTTCTCATACACTATGGAAGGAGTGTTAGGGTTCGTGTAAGCCTGTCCCTTCTAAGAGAGTACACTGATTGTACACATAAAAAAACAGTGTATGAAATGGCCCCGATTAACCATACCTCCGCTACAAAGCACGACAGACTGCAAAGGGATTCTCTCAGGTGGAAGGGATCGAGTTCATTTAGACCTTTGAACCATTTGGACGCATGACCACGGCTTTGGGTCTGTTGTCCCAGGTGGCCCAGCACACTTGGGAACTCCACCAAAGGGAGATGAACAACACGTTCCTACATGGGAAGCTCAAAGAAGAGATCTGCATGGTCAAGCCCCCATGGTTCGAGGATGGCAGCGGCCATGTGTACCGGTTACGGAAAGCGTCGCAGGGCCTGAAGTAGTCACCTTGATGCTCGAACAAGGAGATCACCAGCATGCTCCTACAAGCGGGCTATGTCCGGAGCGCGGCGGACCCATCGCTTTTCCTCTCCCAGACCACTGGGCTCTTTTCGGCCATCCTGGTCTACGTTGACGACCTTCTGACCGCTTTGCCTAATCTGAAGGCTGTCAAATCAGCCAAGGGTGTGATACAATCGACGTACACAATGAAAGACCTAGGAGAGGCCGCGGTACTTTTGGACATGTACATTTTCTGTGATCGTGCTCGTCGGACGCTCCTGGTCCATTAGGAGCGATATGCCCTCACTTTGGGGAGCATTTCGCCGAGCTACTCAGCGGCGTACGCACGATGTCAACCCCGATCACCATGGATGGAAAGGACGCTCTGAAGATCAATGACGCAACAAAACTGGGGGAGCTGGTTGACATGACACTGTACTTGCGGGTTATTGGCTTGCTCATGTACCTGGCCACGATGACACGGCCGGACATCGCCTTCACCGTCAACCTGCTGCCTCAGTTCTCACAGGTGTCATGCACACAGGTGCTTGAGGCCGCAATCCAGTGCATGCAGTACGTCATTTCCATTGCCCGCATGGGATTTCAATACCGAGGGCAGGCCTCCGTGGTCCTTGATGAACACACAGACAGTGATTGTACGTGGAGTCCAGATGGCAAGAGTCACACCAGCTACATCATCCTCATTGGGGGAATCTTCGTCTCATGGAGTAGTGGCAAGGAGGACTACATCGCTCAAAGCAGTACAGAAGCAGAGTACGTGGCGATGGGCACTGGCGCGACCAAGAATATGTGGTTGGTGCGTCTGTTGCGTGAGCTACGTCAGTCCATGTGACAACAAGAGTGCAAAGGCCATCACGATGCACATTAACGTTGAGTACCACTACATCCAAGATTTTGTGGATCGAGGTGAGATTCAGATCCTGTGGGTCGGCACCAACTCACAGCCTGCTGATTTTCTTAGAAACGCCATGATCCGAACGAAGTTTCTCGCGACTGCACGATTTGTGGGATTGTACCCTGCCTGTACTGTGGACTAAACTCTGCCCTTGAGCTGCATTTGTTGCTGTTTTTCATCGTTTCTCTTGTGCCGTTGCTCGCATCTGTGAACGTGTTCTCTGCATGGTCATGGGGGAGTGATATTGTGTACTTACTGTGACCTCTTGGCTCACATCCATTGCCATGCAGACTCACGATGAGGTGGAGGGTACGGAAGGTTGGGGGAGCAAACGCGAGTCCGGCGGTTGATGAGCAGCTGCAACCAGGCACCATCAACACCCCCTCCTGTTCCACACGTGTTTGCCTCCATGATTGGGATCTGTCGAGATCCCAATCATGGAGCGCAACCTAACTGAGACGAACACGAGAAGTGGTGTAGCCACCAACCAGTGCAAACATCTCAACAAAATCAATGCATGAGATTTGAGAGAATCCCTTGGCAGTAAGACACACTTTTTAGCGGTCCACTGCCCAATCAGACTTCACATTGCATTGGTAAAACCAGTAGGTAGAGATCGTTTATGACCAGACGGCAGGTGAAACAACTCGTAAATTCCATGCTCATGTAGTACAGAAAGTTCCTCCTCCATGGAGGCCTCCCAGAGAGACAAGAGACAAATGTGCATCAGGAGGAGACACAGAAGAGGGAGACAGAGAGACCTCAGGGGAGAGAGGAGAGACAGGGGATGAAACGGATGGATGAGCATGGATAGAGGCTGGCTGTGTCAACCTGTCTGAGGAAAAAGGACTAGAAAACAAGGCCGACACAATGGCACCTGCCGTCCGCTCCTAGAATTTCAGCTAGGAGAAGATATCATCCTCAGGATCATGGTTCCGCACTGAGCAGCTCCTAGGCAATCACTTGCTAGCAACTTTTTCCACTTAACACTTGGTTCCTTTCGTGCAAGGAACTAGTCAGAGACTAACTCCTGGGGTCTAGACCAACCAGAGTCTTCTTTAGACTGTTCTTTAGTTGGACAGCTCTGTGAGCAGCATCTAAGGCCAGATTTTATGCTTAGAATGAGAAATGAGCCTGGTACATATAGTCTTAGGCCTGACATCTAAGGTGTGTGCGTAGTGGCAGTTGTGGGGGGTGGCCACTCCACACCACCTCATCAGCTCGCCAAGTGGTGCATCCACTAACCGCCAAGTGGCACATCCTCCTCATGCATGGAGAAATGTCTAGGAAACTTCCTCCGTGGAAGGAAGGTCAAAAGCCTTCCTGCTCACATGAAGGCCCGATTGCAGGACCTGTTTTCCCTTAGTTCAGCGTGCTTTCCATTGCGCTACACTGCTGGTCTTCACTTGGAATTGCACCAAAAAAAAGATTTGGGGGACTTACTCCAATGGAGCAGTGCATGCTCAACCTGTCCGCTAAGCTATAGCAGGGGCCAAGGGGGCATAAAAGAACAACAGGCTACACTGACAAAACAGAAGGGGAGTTGAGAGAAGGAGGGATAACGGCAGAGATGGAAGAATGGACGGTGTCATAAACATCAGGTGGGACAACAGTGTCCCGATGAGAGGAGAAACAGGAGCAACGACAGAAAAGGCATTCCCCCCAACCAAGAGAGAGTGATAAGGGTGCCAGCAGAGGCAAGATGATCAAGATCCCGCTCAAAGGCAGACTCGAAGAACAAGGCATCAACTGATTCAATGCCACGGCAATGAGAGGCGTCCTAGAGACACCAAGGCTTGGATTGGGCCAACACACCGATAAAGACGCAAAGGCTGGACTGGACAGTTTGCCTCTGGAGGTCTGTAGGGAGCCAAATAGCCATGAAACAGCCATGGAGACAAGAAAGGAACATATCAACACAACTGACAAGCCAACTTTTGTAGGGAGTGATGTTACGAGGGAGGGGACCATGGGGGAAACGATTCCACACCGAGGTCATGTAGGACATGGCCTCAAACACAATAAGGGATAGACAGGACTCACACAAGAGGAAGAGGGAAATGCGAAATAGGCGATCACAACAAAGACCACGGAGACCCGACCAGTGGACTGTAGTAAGACAGTGCCAACGCGATGACTGGACATGATTCCCATCCCCTGGTCATCGAGGGTAGTCATAGGCAGCAAGCTGACTTCAAGACCAGGCATGTATAGAATGTCTAGCAAGAACAGGTTGCTACTAGGACCAAGAAAGCGAAGAGCACCGAAACCCTGAACACACAGCAACTGGCTAGAGCCAATGCACATGAAGCAAAGAGGACCAAGCAAGACAAATGAGGAGTAGTAGAATGTCATGTGGTATGTGGGGCCAGAGTGAATCAGCCAGAAACAAGAGGAGGTGAAAGTGGAAGGAAGAACATGAGAGTCAACAATAGTGCTAGAGGAGAGCGAGGGTGTGTGGCAAAAACTGGCAAGGTAACAAGGCCAAGCAACAGAATGACAATGCTCAATCCGACGGACATGACAAGGCAATGTGCCCTTGACAGCCTCAGGGGAATCACCATGCGTCCCATCCATCCGACAACCAGTGCAAGGAGACATGTCCAAGAACTCTCACCTACCTTGTCACGGAGACGGAGGGGTTGGTGAGTGTCTTTCTCAAGCTGACACTCAGCCGCACTGTGGTCGTCACGTGGACCACCATCACAGTAGTTGGCACCCTGGCGATTGCCACCATGCAGCAATGGTGGAAGCATGTAGAAAGAAGAGGGAAGTGCTTAGCATGCGGACTGATTGGGAAAAGGAAGCCAGTCAGGGCCAGAAGGTCCCGGCTGAAGAGAGGCCAGATGGTGAAGTTGGCCTGTGGAAGGGACACTAGAGGAGGAGCCGACAGAAGACAAGAACTGAGAGAACCCAGGGAGAGGAACAGAGGAGGCACTAGTCGACAGGCCGGAGGCAGTGGCAGTATGTTATAGCGTGCATGCATGGAGGCGGCCAGGCGCGCACCATCAGGAGGGTGTTGGGTACTTTGGGACAGAGTGATGACTTTGACTACAGCTCCAGCATGTGGTGGATGAAGAATACGAGGAGGAGGAGGAGAATGAGGAAAAGGCATTGCCACTCCGCTTCCCAGTGCCGCCCCCCCCCCCCCCCCCCTCCCTCTGCCAGATCCCCCAACGCACCTGCCACCATCGTACCCTGCCAAGCACCAAGCATGGTATGATAACACCCAACGGAAGAGGAGGAGCTAGTGACAATGGAGGAGGAGGAGGATGATGAGGAAGGGAGTGCAGTGTCAACAACAAAAATGAAGAAGCAGTGAATATGTTTTTTCTGGAGGTTGTTCCACCAGCCACTGAGGTGCCCCTCTGCATGCCCAAGTGCGGCGCCGGGAGGCACCGACGAGCCGCCAGAGAGAGGAAAATCCTCGTCGACGGATCTGGCGACTCAAGGACTACTAGGATCCTAAAATAGAGGATTGTCCCTAAAAGTTGATGAGTGGATGAATCCGTTGGAAGTTTTTTCACCGGAATCGGACAAGTAACGAGGGAGATATGGGCTTCCAAAGTTGGGGTCTGCGCGGCAGCTCAGGGAGTCGGCCGTGGTTCGACCGGAGGTGGATAATCAACCTGACCGAGTAACAAAAGTCCGTCTGGAGATTTTGCTCCGGAAGGGCTGCCGAGGCGTCCGGCGAATGATCCGCCGGATGCCAGTAGTGCAGTTTGTTACTGAGGGACTAGCCAAATTTCAGGCTCAGCGTCTGGAACTCAGTAGTACATTTTGTTACTCAGGGACTTGATCAAAATTCCGACTGCAGGTCCGCAAACAGGTTTCGACCCACATCCATCCCCATCACCAAACTCGATGATCAACTCATTGAAACAGACCCCAAAGGCACGAGGAGCGCCGCCACTATGCGTAGGGACATCTGCGCCTCCGGAGTGGCGTCTTGATGGGTCCTTGATGTGCGAGGGCGCCTCGGCGGGCGACGTGGTGCGCGCCGCCGACTGAGCGGCTGATTTGGGGTGCTGCGCTTTGGATGACGTATTGGGAGCTACGGTTATCCAAATTGTGCACAATTTGGTGCGTTGGAGAGCTCATTACTAGCCCTACAAATGTTTAGATCATGTCCATGTTCAAAAACTAATGCAAAATCGCGTTATTCCCTTTGCAAAAGTGACTGTCCCACAAATGCCTTCAACTCCCAGAAACATAGCATGAGGCGACCAGAAAGCTCACGCTTAGACTCAGAACCTGCACAAAACATAGCCGTGAGCCAATTAGACCCGTTGGAACACGTTGAAACTGCCTCCACCCGGGGGCCATTTTTGACAAAGGGTTATGGGCCCACAGCCCTGACTGGTCTACAAATCGTTCACGGCTTTCGCGGCGGACGGGACTGTCGTCAGGGACGATATCGCCGTCAAGCTCTGAGGCCCTAGAGTTGAAGACTGCACAAATGGCGCAGAAGGAGACGCAGCCCATCCAGAAGTTTGCAGGTGGCCCTGGAGCTATGGAGGTGGCACTTTGAGCTGCACCTCGCGCATAAGGGGCTGCTGGAGGTCATGAAGGGAACGGAAGTCCTCGACGAAGCACAGAAGGAGGCCTTCACAAAGAAGAACACGGAGGCGCTCATGCTGCTGGTGTCCGGGACAGCCGAGTCGCAGTGGGGCTACTTCCAAGGCTGCAAGTTGGCAGTCGAAGCTTGGCAAAAACTCTATGCCATCCATCAATCCAAGTCGTTGGTGGACAAAATCTTTGCAATGAAGCGACTCCTGACAGTAAAAATCGAGGAGGGAGATGATGTCATCACCGCCATGCAACAGATCGAGTCACTCGCCTCACAGTGTAATGACGTGTTGCAGGCGATGGCCCTCCTCATGGACAGTTGCATGCGATGGCCCTCCTCATGGCCCTTCCTGACAGTTGGAGCCCTCTCATTACAGTCTTGGGAGGATGGGCAGAGGACGAGCTCACCTATGGCGCGTTCGCAGATTACATCCGGAACGAGGCGCAGCGACGGAGATGCGGGGAGTCCTCGTTGTCCTCATCGGCCCTCGTCACCAAAACGCGTGGTGGCAAAAGCGGGGCCAAGGGAGGTGGCGGACATGGCGGCGGCAAGAAGGGCGCCAAGAAGGGTGCATGCCGTAACTACGGCAAGGAGGGCCATTGGGCCCGTGAGTGCACTGAGGAGGCAAAGGCCAGCGGCAAGGATGCCAAAGGCAAGAAGGAGCTCCTCAACGACACTCAAAACAATTACCTCAAGAAGGCCAACTGGCGATGCCTTGACTCCGGAGCGGAGGAGCATACCCAGGTCGAGAAGGTCTGGTTCATCAACTACACCAAGTCCAGGAAATCCATGGTGGTCGCGACCGACAAGGTCAAGCCGGCGGCTGGCCAAGGAGACGTGGACGTGGAGGTGGTGGTTGGTGGGAAGCGGGTGATGCGCGTCATCAAGGACGTACAGCACGTACCCGGCTTGGCTGGCATTCTAAGTGTCAGCCGCCTGACTGATAAGGGGTACGAGGTGCTCTTCAGGAGAAGAGGGGCAGTCGTGCGGAAGGACGGTGGCGGCAAGCCCGTGCTGGAGGCTAAGCGCGAGGCAGGCCTCTACATCGTGGAGACCAAGGTGATCCCCGCGGCGACAGATTCAGCAGACTCCCAAGAACGCACCGTCAACCTGGCCAAAGGAGGGCGAGCTGATCTGGAGCTCTGGCACCGACGACTGGGGCATTCCTCACCTGCAGTCGTGAAGGAGATGGCGAAGCACGAGCTGGTATGCGGCCTCGTCATCAACAGTGCGGAAGAGGCGACAGATGCAGCAGTGCGTAAAAAGTGCCAGCTTTGCATTTTGGGCAAGGCGCGGCACAAACGGTTCAACGAGAACATGAATCACGCCTCGGACCTGCTGGAGGTCGTACACAGCAACGTGTGCGGACCATTCAAGACGGCGTCAAAGAGCGGCGCGCATTACTTCGTCACCTTCATTGATGACTACAGCAAAAAACTCTTTGTGTTCTTCATGAAGCGGAAAGGCGAGGTCCTGGACCGGCTGAAGGAGTATGTCGCCGCGGTGGAGAGGCAGACTGACCGGAAGGTCAGAGTGCTACGCAGTGACAACGGAAGAGAGTACATGGGCTACAGCGGGTGGATGAATTAGCAAGGCATAAAATGGCAACAAACTACACCGTATTTGCCTCAGTCAAATGGTGTGGCAGAGCGGGCAAACCAGACGCTGCTGAAAGTGGTACAGACCATGTTGGTGGATGCAGAATTGTCGCGAAGCTTCTAGGCGGAAGCTGTGCGTACGGCGAGCTACACCATCAACCTCACTCTTACAGCGGTGCTGAAGGGGAGAAGCGGCTGGAAGACGCCGCAGGAGGTTTGGAGTGGGTGCAAGCCAAGTGTGGCACACCTGAAAGTATTCGGGTGCAAGGCGCATGCGATGGTGTAGGATGCGCAGAGGCGCGACAGCAAGTTGGAGCCACGGGCAAATTTGTATCTCTTCCTTGGCGATGAGAGCGCGCATAAGGCGTACAGGATCTACGACATGCACAAGGAGGAGGTAATCCGCAGCCAAGACGTCGAGTTCGAAGAGCAGCAGAGCTACATCAGCAGCAACGACGCGGGCGTGGTGGACTCTCCAAAGACAAGGGAGTGGTTCCAGCTCCTTGATTACGAGAAGGAGCCGGCGGACGCCTAAGTTGAGGATGCGGCATCAGAGCGCGAAGGTGCACCAGCAGTGGCAGCCGACGCGGAGGACTCCGATGACGATCAAGCTGATGAGGAGATCCACCGGAAGGATTATGCGGATGAGGCACAGAGGGTGCCAATGCGCGCACTCCTGGCAGAATGTGCATCGAGTGTCGGTGGTAAATCCACCGAACGTGCCGGTTGTTTAAGCCATGTTTTGCGAGAACGAGAGAGATCCTTGGAGAGCCGTCCAGTCGATTATTCACCGGAGTGTGCTGAGTCGGAGGGATCGCAGCAGAGCGACGATGCGCGACCAAAACTACTGCGCCGCAGCGGTGGGCAGCAAAAAGCGGAGAAGTGCTTTGACGCAAGCACTAGTCGATGGATTGGCATGACGCGGTGCATGCTTGCTGCATCAACGGAGCCGACTACCGTGCAAGAGGCGCTTGCACGGCCCGAAGGGGATCAATGGGACGCAGCCATCAAATCGGAGCTGGCGTCCATCACGGAAAATGATACGTGGGAGCTGGTTAACAAGCTGAAAGATGCCAAGGTCATCAGCTCAAAGTGGGTCTTTAGGACCAAGTTCACAAAGGAAGGTGTGGTTGACAAGTACAAGGTGCGGCTGGTGGTGAAAGGTTACGCACAGCGTAAGGGGGAGCAATACGATGAGACGTTTCCTCCCGTTGCCAAGTTCACAAGCATCCGGGTGATCGTTGCGGTGGCGGCCAAGAAGGACATGGAGCTCCACCAAATGGACGTAAAGACGGCCTTCCTCAACAGCATCATAGACAAAGAGATCTACATGGAGGTGCCAGAGGGGGTGAAGGCACCGGAGGGCAAGGTGTGTAAGCTGCGGAAGTCCTTGTACGGGCTAAAACAATCGTCCAGATGCTGGTACCAACAGATGGATAGCTTCATGGCCTAACTCGGCTTCAAGCGCTGTGAGGCGGATCACAGCGTGTACGTGCGGCGTGACCAACAGCTCCATCAGATTGTTGCACTCTATGTGGATGACCCGATTGTGTGCTAGACGGATTTGCTGAGCCTACAACAACTGAAAGAGCAGCTGAGCAGCAGATTCTAGATGTCGGACATGGGGGAGCTGGAGTACTACCTCGGGGTGAGCATTACGCGGAACCGGAGGACGCGCACGCTTGAGCTGGGACAGGCCAAATACGTTGCCGAGGTGCTGAAGCGGTACGGCATGCAGGACTGCAAACCAGTTGGCAATCCAGTCTCCACGACTTGTGAACTGAGTGCGGCAATGGCGCCGCAAACGAAAGAAAAGCGGGAGGATATGGCAGGGGTGCCTTACCAATCGGCGGTGGGCAGCCTCATGTACGCCATGGTGGCGACTCGACCAGACCTGGCCTACGGGGTGGACCAAGTGAGTAGGTACGTGGCTCATCCAAGGCCACTACACTGGCAGGCGGTCAAGCGCACCCTCCGCTACTTGCAGGCGACGCGGCATGCGCGCTTGAGGTTCAACGGCAAGGGACGGGCGGACCCCTTGCGTCTGGTCTGCTACACGGACGCAGACTACACTGGCGACGTGGACAAGCGGAAGTCCACATTCGGCTACGTGTTCTTCCTCGCTGGTGCAGCGGTCTCGTAGTGCAGCAGAAAGCAAGACTGCGTCGCCACCTCCACAGTGGAAGCAGAGTACATCACGCTGGCCAAGGCGGTCAAGGAGGCGGTGTGGCTCCGCAGGTTGCTGGGGGAGCTAGGCGTGCCGCAGCAGGAGCCTACGGTGGTGCAAGAGGACAACACTGGCTCAATCTTGCTGACCAATAACCCGATGCAGCACAGGAGGACGAAGCACATCGACGTGCGTTACCACTACGCATGGGACATGGTTGAAAATGGGCAAGTGGTGCTGCACTATTACAGCACGCACAACATGCTTGCGGATTGCTTGACCAAAGCGCAACCCGTCGACCGGCACGCATTGAGCGTGGCCGGGCTTGGGATGACCAGCTATGATGGGCTGGAGGGCGCAGCGGAAGATGAGTGAGAGCGAGAAGGAGCAGCGGGCATGGCA
>SZWC01002862.1:43119-54669 GCA_023375785.1 Penium margaritaceum
CTCAGCTCCCTCCCCCTGCCCCCCTCCATCTTCTCTTCCCCTTTCCTTCTCCCTCTATCTTCCTTTCTATCTCCGTTTCATTTTTTCTTTCTGTCTACCCTCACTTGACTCCCATCCCTCCCCTCCCTTCCACACCTTTCCCTTCTCGCACCATCTGCTCGCCTCTCCTTTTTTTTCTCTGTCCGTCACCTTTTCTGCCCCAAGCCTTGCTCCTTCCTACCCTCCCGTTTTATTTCCTCCTTTTCTTGCCGCATCCACGTTTCTCGTTTCCAACCTCCACCTCTTCTTTTTTTTTCCGGCTCCTTGGCTTGGCCAATCGGCTTGGCCCACATCTTACTCCTTGAACCCTCGCCTCGTGGGTGTGCACGGACTCTCGGGTTCGTCTGAGTTCTTGTTCCTCGGGTCGTCGGACGCGCCCTCCCTTCCCTACCGGCCTTCATCTCCGCCTCTTGGTGAGCTCGTTCCTTTTCTTTTCCCTTTACTTTTTTCTCTGTTGTGCTTTTGATTTGTTATCCTCTCCTCCCCCCTCTATCCTTTTGGCCTGTCTTTTTTCTCTCATTGCGCCTCGTGTGCATACTCTTGCGCCTCGTGTGCGTTCCTTTGGTGGCTCCTATCCGCCTTCGGTGTCTTATCCTCTTTTTCCCCTCTTCCTTGTTGTTGCATGTGCTACGTACATTGTTCTCGGCCTCTCTCCCGCTTTCTCTCCCTCCCTTCCTTTCTCCCCAAGCCCTCCTTCCTTCCTCCCCCATACTCCCTTCCTTTCTCTTAGCCCTCCCCCTCCCCTCTGCTCCTCTTCCCTCTTGATCATTTTTTCATGCATATTCCCCTTCCCCGTCCTTGTTACTCCACTCTCTACCATTGTGGCATTCACCGCGTCGGCCCACCCTCTCTCTCAGTCTCCACTCTCATCTCTCTCCGTTCTTCTTTCCCTCACTTTCGCTTTACTCTCTCACCATCTTCCCGGATAGTTGCTCATTGCACTCTCTGTTCTCCTGCTTCACCCTCTCCACTTCCCACTGTGCTTTGTCGCTCCCTCGTGCCCTGTCTTCCCTCCCTGTGCGGGTTTCCCTCATACCCCTGTGTGATGCCCTTTGGCTCGCTCCCTGCTTTTGCTCTCCGGTCGGGTGTGTTCTGGGCCCGCCTGTCTGCCTGTCCCTTCTCCTGTTCTTCGGTGCCCCCTTGTCCTCTTTCTCCCCTTCCTCTCCCCCCTTTAATGCATTTCCCTAAATACACACTTGACACCATGGTTTACCTTTCCCCTACTCTGCATACTTGCTACTCCTGTAGTCGTTCGCTGCTTACCTCTCCTGCTCCACGGTATCCGTCTAGTAGCGTCATGGAGGATCTCAGCTTCTCTGGCGCCCTTGTGGCTGCGGCTGCGGCCCGAACGGCTCGTAAGCAAGCATCCACTTAGGATGTCTCCTCCCGCGCCTTGAGTCCCTCTACCTCCATTGACCTTGGTCTCGTGGACGACTCCGTCGTCCTCTCCCCTCGTTCTGCTGCTGCCGCCGCCGTCACTGTGGCTCTCGAGGCCCTCCGTGTCCCCCCTTCCCCGCCCCCTCGCCGCCCACCTCTCACCCCGCCCCCTCAGCTCCCCTTCTCTACGCTCATCCTTGATGCGCTCGCCCCCTGTCCTGTCGATGCACCTCCTGCCGTGCCCCTCGTCCATCCCGTCGCTGCTGTTGGCCCTAGCGGAAACGCCCCCGGTAACCTTGTGTGCACTACCGTTGCCCTGGGTGGTGTTGTCGTCCTGGTTGGTGCTCTCGTCCCAGACGGTGCCCTCATTGCTGGCAACGCCGTCGCCTCTCGCGTTCCTATCACTACCGACGTTGCTGTCGCCCCTGGCCCTAGTGTCGCCCGTAGTGGTACTGTCGCCCCTGGTCCTGCCGTCTTCCCCGGCTCCGTTGTCGTCTCCGGCGCTGCCGTCGCCTCTGCTGGTGGGGTCGTCCCTGGCCATGCCATCGCTTTTGCCAGTGCCTTCGCTGCGCATGGCCCTCTTCCTGTGAGTGGTGCAGTACCGCTCGGTGGCGCCTTGCCTGCCGATGGCGTCGCCTCGGCGGGCGGTCTTCCCCCCGCCGTTGGTGCTATCCCAGTTGGCATCCCTCCCCTTGGAGACCCCTTCACTGCGCTTACTCTTGCGATCGGTGAGCTTGCTCGTTTTGGTCTCCGTTCCTCTCCTGCTCCATCACTGCCCCTGATTGCTGCTCCCGGCCACGTTCCCGGCAACCTATTCTCTGAGTGGTCCCCTCGCTTCGTGTCTTGGGCCCACATGTACAGCGTTTGGGTGCGCTACGACCCCTCTCCCTCTGTACCCCTTGTTCATCCTAAATGCAGCGCTCTTGCTTTTCACCTCCTCTATTCTGCTGCCCCCTCTGTCGCCTTTCGCCAGCTTGATTGCTTCGCACCCACCGCTGCTCTCCCCGCTTGTCCTCGCAAGGCATGGTTTGCTCTTCTCGCCCTGTACTCGTCTAACTCGTCACGTTCTGCTTCTTCTCTGCTCACTGATCTTTGGGTTCTCCGCCGCTGCCCCGATGACTCTCTGGGTGCCTACCTAGGCCGCGCGGAGCTCCTTCGGAGCGAGCTTTATGCTGCGGGCGCCTCCTTCGCCGATCAGGCCTTCGTCACCTCTATGGTCGCCGGCCTTGGGCCTTACTTCTCTGGCGCTCTCACTTCCTTCCCACTCGCCCTTACCCTTCAGGCTGCGTACCAGACTCCTGGCGCTGTCTGGCTGGTTCTATTGGATGGGCTTCGCTCCTTCCAGACAGTCTCCCAGCCTCCCGTCTCCCTTGATGAGCCCGTCTTGTCGGATGCCCTGCCCGGCCTCCTCCCTCCTCCAGTGGCCCATGCCCTAGCAGTGCATTCCCCTCCTGGCGGATGGGGTGGTGGTGGCGGTGGCGGACCTCGCCCGCCCACGTGCTGGAACTGCGAGGTTGTGGGTCATCGTCATGATGCGTGCCCGCTTCCCCCGGCCCCGGACCTTCGCGAGCGCATCGCACGTCAGCGTGCCCTCTTTCGTGGCCGAGCGTATGCTGCTCCCGGCGGTCTTCCCCCTGCTGCACTCCTCGTTGCTCCTCCGCCTGCAGCTCCCGTACGTCCGCTGCCTGCTCCTGCGGCACCTCCTCACCTTACGAAGGAGGCGATCGTCGCTCTCATCTGTCGCGTCGTGGCCAAGGGCGTACTTGGCGGCCTGCCACCTGCTGGTACGTCTTCCCTGTTTGATCTCCTCGCTACCCCTCTCGCGTCTCCCGGTGCTCTTTTGGTTGCCCCTTGTCCGTCGCCCCTTCCGCATTGCACGACTGCATACTGCCTCCTCTCCGGCACCGAGCGTGTCGTGGCTCCGTCTTGGGTGGTTGACGGTATCGCGACTGACCACATGTGTCCTGTTCGTGAGTTGTTCACCGAGTTTAGTCCGGTCTCTGCGATCACGTCGGTGTACACCGGTGATGGGGCTCCCCTCCCCGTACTTGGTGTAGGCACTGTCTGTCTCACATCCTCGACCAGCTCCTTCACCTTGTCCTCTGTTCTCTATGTCCCTACTCTTGACTTTTTCCCTTCTCTCTGTTCTGACTCTTGACGTCTGCGGCTTCTCCACCACTTACGCCCTTGGTCTTGTCGCTGTCACTAACCGCGCCAGTGGTCGTGTCGTCCTCCGTGGTCGTCGGCCATCCGGCGAGGGTGTGTACCAGGTTCTCGGCCCGCACTCTATCTTTGCGCCTGCGGCAGATGCTGTTGCGCTTGTCGCTCTTTCTCGCTCAGCGCACTCCCACCTTCTCCATTGTCGCCTTTGCCATCTCGCCTCCCCCGTTGTGGCCTCCATCCTTTGTACCCTTCCCGCCAATGGCCTGTCCAACCCATCCTTCCGAGCCCTGTGCGTTGCTGATTGTACATTTTGTGCCGTCGGCAAGATGCATTGCCTTCCGTTTCCCTCCACCTCCCGCGCGTCTGCTCCTCTTGAGCTCGTGCATGCTGACATTCTTGGTCCTCTCCAAGATGAGTCTCTGGCTGATTATGCCACGTACGTTCTCAGCCTTATTGATGACTACTCTCGTTACACATGGGTCTTCTTTCTTCGGGCAAAGAGCGATGTTGCCCAGACCATCCAGTCGTGGTACGCGTCTGCACAGAGACAAAGTCGCCACCAGTTATTGCGCTTTCGGTAAGACCACGGTGGTGAGTTCTTTGGTGCCACGGCATCGTTATTTGATCGTGAGGGTGTGGTCCATGAGCTCTCCACCCCTTACTCTCCATAGCAGAATGGAGTTGCCGAGTGCTGGAACCGTATGCTTGTTGAGGGCGTCTGCACGATGATGGTTGACGCTGGTTTCCTCGATCGGGGCCGCAGCTTCTGGTTAGAGGCGGCCCCTTATCGCACGTGGGTCTGGAACCGGATCCCACACGGCTCGCTTGCCCCTGATACCATGCCATTCAAGCTCTTCTTTGGTCTTTGAGCCGACCTTAGTCAGGCTGTGGTTTGGGGCACCATGGCTACCGTCTACCTCACTCCCCCTTCTCGGTCAGGCAAGCTCGACCCACCTGGCCGCCTTTGCATCACCCTTGTAGTGGCGCCTGACTCGCGCGCACATCGGTTCTGGGACCCAGTCGCCCACCGCCTGGTCGAGTCCTGTCATGCACGCTTTTTGAGCAGCTGACCTCTGGCGCTTTCCGAGCGCTTCGGTGTTTCCCTCCACCGACCGGTGCTACGGCCTACACCTCTGATGGCCTTGTGGTTTCTGGTGCCCCTTCTCCCTCTTCACTACTCCCCGTGACCCCCCCACGTCCGCCCCTAGCCCCCCTCCTCCCCATTCGTCCACCTCCGCCCCTGGCCTGTTGGCCTGAGGGTGAGTGTGGACCCTGGAGGGTCCCTAGCAGTGGCTGTTTCACACCACCAACTGTTTTTGGAGAGACTGAAACTGTGGAGGCAACTGGTTCCAAGGATGGCAAAAAACTGGTCAGAGATTGAGGCAATAGTTGTGGCCTCAATTGACTGGGGATGAACTCTTGATCAAGGCTCACAAGCAGTGGCATTTTATAGCCACTGATCTAAGCTTTCCAGAACACCAAAGCATGCCAGATTTGGAGCTTCCTAGCAGATTCTATGGCTTCTAGATTGCTCCTTGGTAGGCTGTCCTTTTCTCACCTGGGAAGGCATCCCTTCCCTCCTCTAGAAGCTTCTGCCCCTTCCTAGATTCCTCAGCTTGCTTCTAGTAGGAGGGAAGGTGTCCAGAAGACCAAGACACCTCTAGATGCCTTGTAGGACAAGTCACCCCTTCTAGAAGGTGTGCCACCTTCTTGGACCCTCACCTGGCCTTCTAGAAACTTAAAGAGGAACTCTAGAGGTTGAGCTGGCTTCCTGGCATCTATTTTCCACCTCCCTTGAGGCAGGGCAGAATTTCATCTTGTGGGACTTGAACCCGGGCCCCTGCCTCTAGAGGTGGACACCATTAACCTTTAAGCCACTAAGGCTTGTCTTTTTGGTGTTCCTTTTTGGAGTCACTCCTGCCATGGTGAGGAGCATCATTCCAACAATCTCCCCCTTGGGCGTCACCGATGGTAGTTGTCCATGCTCAGCGTGCAATTCAAGAGGCTTGGGAAAGACCAAGCTCCATACAAGTAGCATCATGCTTTTCCTTGGGTTGAGCCTTTGTCATGGCATCAGCAAGCATGTGCGTTGTGCTGCAATGCACAAGCACCACATCACCCTTTGCAACAAGGTCTCGTGCAAAGTGATGCCGGATCTCTATGTGCTTGGTCCTCTGGTGTAGCACAGGGGTCTTGGTCAGGCTGATGGCACTCATGTTGTCAACATTGAGTGCCGTTGGCTTCTTTTGCGGCATCCCAATCTCCTTGAGCAATCGCCGCAGCCATAGTGCCTCCTTTGCGGCTTCCGCGAGCACAATATACTCCGCCTCAGTGCTGGATAGAGGCACACTGTCCTGCTTCCGGCCTGCCCAAGACACGGCTGCACCACCAAGCACAAAAACATAGCCTGATGTTGACTTGCGGTCATCAACGTCACCTGCCCAGTCAGCTTCAGAGTAGCCAACCAACTCGAGGGAGTCAATCCGCGCTCCCCCTCCAAACACAAGTCGTGAATGTGTGGTTGCCTTCAAGTAGTGGAGGATTCTCTTCACCGCTTGCCAATGTAGTGGCCCCTAATCAGCAACATAGCGGCTCACTTCAGCAAAGGCAAGGTAAGGCCGCGTTGCCACCATGGCATACATTATGCTGCCAACTGCGGACTGGTACGGTACTCCAGCCATCTCCGCCTTCTCGTCCTCCGTACTTGGGCCCATGCTCAAGCTCAGCTCACATGTCGTTGTCATAGGTGTGCTGATGGGGTTGCACTCCTCCATGTTGTAGCGGCGGAGCACCTCCTGCACATGTTTTTCTTGGCCCATCTCCAGCGTGCGTGCTTTGCGGTTCCTCTTGATGGCGATGCCAAGGTAGTACTCAAGCTCGCCCATGTCTGTCATCTTGAACCGGCCGCCAAGCTGTTGCTTCAGGCTCTTGAGCTCCCCCTCATCCGAAGACACAAGGATGAGGTCATCCACATAGAGGACGACAATTTGGTGGAGTCCTGGCTGATTTCGCACGTACACGCTGTGATCGGCCTCGCAGCGCTTGAAGCCAAGCTCACCCATGTAACTATCCATCTTGAGGTACCACATGAGCGGAGCTTGCTTCAGTCCATAGAGCGCCCTGCGAAGCCGGCACACCTTCCCTTGCGGCGCATCCACCCCCTCTGGCACCTCCATGTAGACTTCTTAGTCCAGGTCGCCATTGAGGAACGCGGTTTTCACGTCCATTTGGTGGATTTCGTAGTCGCGTGCCGCTGCCACCGAGAGGATAGTACGGATGGAGGCAAACTTGGCAACTGGTGCAAAGGTCTCATTGTAGTGCTCCCCTTTTCTCTGGGCATATCCTTTTGCCACCAGCCGAGCCTTGTACCGCTCCACCTTCCCCTCCTTTGTGAGCTTCTTCCGCAAGATCCACTTGGAGCGGATGATTTTCTCGCCCTCCGGCCGGTCAACCAGCTCCCTAGTGCCGTTCTCCTTGTGGGAGGCAAGCTCAGATTTTATTGCTCCCTCCCACTCAGCCCCATCCTTCCGCTGTAGTGCCTCCTTTACAGATTGAGGCTCTTCTTGCGTGAAGAAGGCTTGTGCAAACCCAGTCCAAATGCCCTTGTTGGCATCATACCTTTTTGTCCTTCTTCGCACACGGTTACTCGTGCGGGGCTCTTGAGGCGGTTGTTGTTGTTGCTGTCCCCTTTTGGCGCCATCCTCTCCAAGCGCCTGCTCCCCCTCTCTTGGAGACCTTGGAGACATCTGTTGACTCCCCACCTCCACGTCCATCTCCGGTGCTTCGGATTCCTCATCCGAACTGGCCGGAATAAAGNATTGCTCCCTCCCACTCAGCCCCATCCTTCCGCTGCAGTGCCTCCTTTACAGATTGAGGCTCCTCTTGCGTGAAGAAGGCTTGTGCAAACCCAGTCCAAATGCCCTTGTCGGCATCATACCTTTTTGTCCTTCTTCGCACACGGTTACTCGTGCGGGGCTCTTGAGGCGGTTGTTGTTGTTGCTGTCCCCTTTTGGCGCCATCCTCTCCAAGCGCCTGCTCCCCCTCTCTTGGAGACCTTGGAGACATTTCTTGACTCCCCACCTCCACGTCCATCTCCGGTGCTTCGGATTCCTCATCCGAACTGGCCGGAATAAAGTCTACCGCTCGCCCATCCCTCAAGCGATGCTCTCCGGTTGGTGGTGATGCGAGGATGTCACCCTCATTCACGTCCTCCGGCGTCTCCCCCTCAAGGAGTGGCATCCACTCCCCTCTCTTGGAGAGACCTGCCTCCTTGTCCGTCAAACGGATTTTCTCGTCGAACGTGACATCGCGACTCCGTACAATCTGCTGCCTCCTTGGGCCAAAAAGCCGATACGCCTTGCTTCCGCTCTCATATCCAAGGAAAATACACCGGCGGGTACGCAGGTCCAGCTTGCTCCGTCCCTCACGTGCCTGCACCATTGCATGTGCAACACAACCAAACGTGCAGAGGTGACCCACTGCCGGCTTCCTCCCGCTCCACACTTCTTGTGGCGTCTTCCACGCATTGCTCTCCTTGTCCTTCAGCGGCTTGGTCGGCATGAGATTCATGATGTACGCCACTGTCCTTGCCACCTCCGCCCAATACCGTTGTGTAAGGCCGGCGTCGCTCAACATGGATCGCACCATGTTAAGGATTGTGCCATTTACTCTCTCTGCGACACCATTCTGTTGTGGGAAGTGTGGAGTTGTTTCCTGCCACTCAATCCCCTTGCTCTTCATCCACCCAAGGCACCTCGCATATTCACCGCCGTTGTCACTCCGGAACGCCTTCACCTTCAACTCTGTTTGCCGCTCCACATCAGCCACAAACTCTTGCATGCACGCAAGGACCTCACTCTTCCGCTTTATTGGGTACAGGTAGAGTTTCCGGCTGTGGTCATTGATGAATGTGAGGAAGTAGCGAGCTCCGTTGATGGACGTCTCAAGCGGTCCACACACATCTGTGTGTACCACGGCCAATTTTGCCGATGCACGCGTCCCCTTGGTGACAAACGGCTGCCGAGTTGATTTGCCAATGATGCATGGCTCACACACGGTCTCCTTGGTTACATCAAGGCCGCTGATTTGGAGACCCCGCAACACTTCCCTCTTAGCCATCTCCTTCACTGTTGATGGAGAAATGTGGCAGAGTCGGCGGTGCCATAGGTCCAGGTCTCCTTCGTCCTTTGTTGCAAGATTTGTGGCGTTGGACCCCATCCGGCTGTTGAGGATCTTTGCGTGTAGCAGGTACAAGTCCTCCTCCCTCTTGCCACGCATAATCACCTCACCTTTGCCCTCTGTGCGGATGATGGCCTCCTTCTTTGTGAAGAGCACCTCAAGTCCCTTGTCGGTAAGGCGGCTGACGGAGAGCAGGTTTGCCCCAAATTTAGGCATATGCAACACATCGTAGATTGTGCTCGTGACAAGTTTTCCATCCACAATTCACTCAATGCCGACGTTACCCTCACCGGGGGCCACCTCTGTTTTTCCATTGGCCACCGTCATGAGTCTCTCCGAGGCGCCGTAGGTGACAAATGCCGCCCTGTTGCATTCCGTGTGGCGGCCTGATCCGGAGTCGATGACGGCAACTCCCGGATCCTTCAAGTTGGTGGAGTTGTATGCCATAAGGGCATGCTCATCTTTTTTCCCGCCCCGCTGCGACCGATCTGTTTTCTTCTTGGGACAGTTGCGCGCGTAGTGGCCCTCCTTGCAGCAGTTGAAGCACTCCCCCTTCTTGTCACCCTTCTTAGTGCCCTGTTTGGCACCCTTCCACTTGTTGCCTCGGCCTACACTTTGAGGATGAACA
Source organism: Penium margaritaceum (assembly GCA_023375785.1). NCBI lineage: Eukaryota > Viridiplantae > Streptophyta > Zygnematophyceae > Desmidiales > Peniaceae > Penium > Penium margaritaceum. The sequence goes on from SZWC01002862.1 coordinate 52,505, forward strand.
GTGCAAACTGAAGTTGATGCCGCTGCACTCTCTCGACCGCCACGTCGCATCCACTCATTGCGCACGTATTCAGCAACCTTTGGGTACTTTAGCTCGTCGGAAGGCCAGCCACCAAGGACTGTGATCATGGGACTCCAAGTGTCGGGCAAGGCCAGAAGGAGGATCATAGCTTGCAACTGAGAGTCGACCTCCCAACCCATGGCCACGCACTCCGCTACGAGGGACTCAATCTGCTACATGATCTCCATGATGTTGTCGCCTTCGTTGGCTCGGAGGGTGACGAGCCGTTTGAAGATGAAGAGCTGATTGGCAAGGTTGCTTGACTGGTAGATGGAGCAGAGTTTTGACCATGCGTCCCCGGCCAGGGTGCATCCTTGGATGTTCCCAAATTGTGGTGGGCATAACACAGACACAAGGAGCGCCAATGCCTTTTTTTTGCGCTTCTTGTATGCCTCCTTCAGCTCAGCTGTTGCAGTCTCCGGCGGAGCAGTCTCATCACCTTTTACGAGCTCAAGCAGTCCCGTTTCGTTGAGGAAGACCTCAAACTACCACCTCCACAAGGCAAAGCCTGTCCCATCAAACTTAAGGACAACGCGGCTGCTCTCTTGCTCGCTAGTTGCCACGTGTTGCTGTTGGAACCGTGAAATCAAGCTGGCTTTGAACCCTTTAGAGGCGTGGGCCCATAACCCTTTGTTGGCCTGAGGGTGAGTGTGCACCCTGGAGGGTCCCTAGCAGTGGCTGTTTCACACCACCAACTGTTTTTGGAAAGACTGAAACTGTGGAGGCAACTGGTTCCAAGGATGGCAGAAAACTGGTCAGAGATTGAGGCAATAGTTTTGGCCTCAATTGACTGGGGATGAACTCTTGATCAAGGCTCACAAGCAGTGGTATTTTATAGCCACTGATCTAAGCTTTCCAGAACACCAAAGCATGCCAGATTTGGAGCTTCCTAGCAGATTCTATGGCTTCTAGATTGCTCCTTGGTAGGCTGTCCTTTTCTCACCTGGGAAGGCATCCCTTCCCTTCTCTAGAAGCTTCTGCCCCTTCCTAGATTCCTCAGCTTGCTTCTAGTAGGAGGGAAGGTGTCCAGAAGACCAAGACACCTCTAGATGCCTTGTAGGACAAGTCACCCCTTCTAGAAGATGTGCCACCTTCTTGGACCCTCACCTGGCCTTCTAGAAACTTAAAGAGGAACTCTAGAGGTTGAGCTGGCTTCCTGGCATCTGTTTTCCACCTCCCTTGAGGCAGGGCAGAATTTCATCTTGTGGGACTTGAACCCGGGCCCCTGCCTCTAGAGGTGGACACCATTAACCACTAAGCCACTAAGGCTTGTCTTTTTGGTGTTCGTTTTTGGAGTCACTCCTGCCATGGTGAGGAGCATCATTCCAACAAGGCCCCCCTCACATACCAGCTCTAGCTGTCCCGCTTCCGCCCCCTCACCCCTCTCCTCCCCTTCCCACTTCCTTCCTACCCTCCCTGTCTGCCCTCCCACCCCACCCTCCCACTCCCATGCCTGTTCCCATATCCTCGCGGGGGCCTTCTCCCGTGGCTGGCCGCTCTCCTCTCCCCCTCGTTCCTATGCCCTCTACCTCCTCTCCCGCCCCACCTCCTTCCTCTCTTCTCGATCCCTTCCCTACATCTCCTTCTCCTCCCCCACCTGCTCTACCCCCTACGCATCGCCGTGGTGGTCCGCCATCTGTCTGTCCCCTCCCTCCCCTCCTGCAGTCTCCCCGCCATCCCCTCTCTCTCCTCCTGGCTTCCCCTCCTCCTCTCCTCCAGTCCCCCCTGCTCTGACTGCGGCCCAGGCTGTGGGCTCCCCCCGTGTGCCCCCCTCCACTCGTTGTATGGACCCAGTCCACCTCTCTATTGAGGATGTGCCCGAGGACACCCCGTCACGGGCGCCCTCTCCTCTCACTCTCACAGGTGATCCCGTCCTCGTCGTGGTCACACCGTCTCCACCGTCCTCCACCCCAGCCGCCCCCTTTGCCCACTCCTCGTCTTTTCCTCCTCTTGTGACCATTCTCTCCCGCGAGACCCTCCCGCCCCTCCCGCTGCCCTCTCGGTCCTCTTCCCCACCCTTCCCCCTCCCACGTCCATCTTCTCCTCCGGCGACTTCCCCCCATCCACTCGTCCCCAGTCCGGCGGCTCTCCTCAGTGTTCCCCCT
>SZWC01002862.1:69995-81565 GCA_023375785.1 Penium margaritaceum
CCCCTCTCCCTCCCTTTCCCTCAAACCATTGTGTCCACACTCCCACCCTCCTCTCCCTTTCTCTCTCCCGCATCGTCTCCCCTGTCCTCCGCACCTTCTGCTCCTCCCCCTCCATCATCCCCGTCACTGCTCCATCGGCTCCATCGGCTTGGCTCAGCGTCCCGCCCTGGTCCACGGCACCGCTCGGCTCTCCCCTCGCATGTTGCCCCTCCTCTTCCCCGCTCCTCCGCTCTCCCGTGGTGCTCTCCTGCTACTCTCACTCAGTCGTCCCCTCCGGCATCCGGGTACCCTCCCCTCGCTGCGTTGGTTCACATCCTGTCCCTCGGTGTTCTGCGCCCTCGGTCGTTCGCCGCTGCCGCCCCCTCCCCCTCTCCTCCCTTTGGCCCCTTCCGGCTCCACCCCTGTCCCACCCCTCTCTACTCACTCTCCCACCTTCCCCTTCCCCCTCTCCTTCTCTCTTCCTCTCCCCCTCCTCTCCTTTTCCTCCCCTCCTTCCCTCTTTTCACGTCCTTCTCCCTCCTTTCTTTCTTTCCTCTCCCTCCGTTTCTTCCTCTTCGTTGCCCATGCCTTCGCCCTCCTGTCACCTCCTCCTCTCCTGTGGGGCCTCCCCTCATCTCCCCATCGTCCTTTTCCCTTCAACTCAACCCTTCTTCCTCCTCTCTCCGTCCCTCCCTTCATCTCCGTCTCCGCCTCCACTCCTCTTCCTCTCTTCTGCCTCCTTTCTCTCTTCCCTACCCCCATCTCCCCTCTCCTTGTTTCCTCCTCCCTCCTACCTCTTTTTCTATCTTCCCTTCCCCTTTCTCCCTCTCTTGCTCTCTCTCCCTCACTTTTCGATGCTCCCTACCCCTCTTTCCGTCTCTCTCACTCTCCTCCCCTTGCCCTAGCTTTTGCGTCTTCCCGCCCACCCCTTCTCTCTCTACCCTCCTATGTCCTCTCTGCCCTTCCCATATCCTCTTGCTCCGGTTGCTTCTTCTCCATCCTTCACCCCAGCGCTGGTCCCCGCATTGCCCCCTCTTTCTCCTCCGCTCTTCTTCCCTTATCCCTCTACCCCATCCCTCCCTCGCGCCTCCGTCATCTACCCTCTTCTTTCTCGTGGTTTCTGTCTGCACGTTGCCTGCCTGCCGTCTGAGGTTGCTCTCATCTCTCCGTTGTCTCATTTGTCCCTCCCCGGTTCTCCCCCTCTGCCCTGTGTTTTGTGCGTCTTACCGGCCAATCGGCGGCCTCAGCTTCTCGCCCTTTTTCTCCTCTCCTGCTTCTACTTCCCCCTCCCTCCCTCTCCCCCTAAACGCACATCCCTGAATACACACTATACACCATGGTTCTACACTCCTGTCCTCTTGCTGCTCGGTCCTCTCGTAGCCGTCTTTTCCTTGCCTCTGTTGCTCCATTCCTGGCATCGTGTAGCACCATGCCTGAGCTCGGTCTCGCCGATGCTCTGGCAGCCGCAGCAGCTGATAGAGCCCCTTGTGCCGATGCAAAGTTCATCGATGCTTCCTCCCGTGCTCCTAGCCCCCGAGCATCCGATGGCTCTGGTCTTGTCGACGAGTCCTCTGTCCTTTCTCCTCGGTCTGCTGCGGCTGCCGCTGTCACCTCTGCCCTCGTAGCTCTTCATACTCCTCCCCCTCCCCCCCGCAGCCCGCTCCTCCTCGCAATCCTCACGCCCTCCTCTCGATGGCCATTGTCGATTCCCTTGCAGCCCGTCCTGTTCTCAACCACTCCCTCGCCCCGCCCTCCCTCGGTGGCCCTGCAGTCCACCCTCCCCACGCCGGTATTGTTTGCAGGCCCGCAGGGTTAGTCGGCGCCGTCGCTCCACGCTGCGAGGACGCTCCCGGTGGTGGTGGGATTGCCGCCGCCGGCGGTGCCACTGCTGGTGCCGCCCGTGCCTTGGCCGGTGCTGGTGGTGGTGCGGCGGCTGGTGTTGACGATGGTGCTATCCCTGCTGGTCTCGCTGGTGGTGCCGTCGCTGCTGGTGGTCCCATTGCGGCAGGTGGTGTCGCTGCCGCTGGCGCTGGAGGTGGTGCTGCTTTCATTGGTGGTGGTGTTGCGGCTAGAGGTGCCGCTGCCGCTGGAGGTGCAGTTGCCGCCGGAGGTGCTGGTCCCGTTGGTGGTGTTGCGGCCGCAAGTGGAGCTACTGCCATTGACCCTCACGCTGCACTTGCCCGCACTGAGGCTCATCGCGACTCTATGACCCTGGCCGACGCTCAGCTTGTAAGCCTTGGCCCTCGCCAACCAGTCTTGCAGATGCCTCTCACCTCCGCTCCCAGCCACGCTATCGGCACACCCTTCAGCGAGTGGTCTGCTTGCTTTGTCTCATGGGTGCACACTCTAGGCCTGTGGGAGCACTACAACCCAGCTCCTACCCTCCCTATCACGCACCCTGACTATGCGGTACTCGCTTTTCACCTTCTCTACTCTGCCGCCTCCACAGTCGCTCTCCACCAGCTCGATCGCTTCACGCCGACCACTGCCCTCCCCGCTCGGCCTTGTGAGGCCTGGGCTGCCCCCCTAGCTTTATACTCCTCAGAGTCCTTACGCTCTGCCACCTCTCTCCTCGCTGACCTTCAGGATCTCCACCGGCGTCATGACGAGTCTTTGGGTGCCTATTTGGGCCGTGCGGAGCTCATGTAGAGCAAGCTTCTCGCTGCGGGCGCCTCTTTGACAGATCAGGCTTTTGTTACGTCCGTCGTCGCTGGTTCCGGTCCTGCCTTTTCCGGTGCTCTCACTTCCTTTCCCCTCACTCTCACTCTCTAGGTTGCGTATCAGACTCCTGGGGCAGTTTGGCCCGTCGTGCTAGATGGGCTCCGTTCCTTTCAGGCGGTCTCCAAGCCTGCTGTCCCTCCCACTGAGCTTATTCTGTCCAACGCTCTGCCCGGTCTCCTCCCTGCCCCAGCGGCTCATGCCCTTGCTGTTCGTGCTCCACCTGGCGGTGGCAGTGCTCATCTGCCCACGTGCTAGAACTGTGATGTGCAGGGTCATCATCACGATGTGTGCCCGCTTCCCCAAGTCTCTAATCTTCGTGAGCGCATTGTGTGTTAGCGCACTCTCCTTTGTGGTCGTACTTATGTTGCCCCTGGCGGTCCTCTTCCTACTACGGTCCTCGACGCTCCTCCACTTGTCGCCCCTATCCGTCCGTCACTAGTGCCTGGGGCACCCCCTTCACTTACAGAGGATGCGATCATTGCTCTCATTTGTCGTGTCCTAGCTGAGGGTGTACTCGGTGGGCCCCCACCTGCTGGTACGTCTCCTGTGTTTGATCTCCTGGCTGCCCCCGCCTCTTGTTCCACTACTCCCAGCTTTCCTTTGCATGATCCTTTTCCAGCTTCCACCTCCCCCCGTATGACTGCGTATTGCCTCCTCTCCGGCACTGAGCGTGTTGTGGCTCCGTCTTAGGTGGTGGAATGTGCTACGAATGATCACATGTGTCCCATTCGCAAGCTGTTTAGAGAGTTTAGTCCAATCTCCGTGATCACTTACGTGTATACAGGCGACGGGGCCCCCGTCCCCGTGCTTGGTGTTGGCACGGTGTGCCTCACCTCCTAGGTAGGCTCCCTCACGTTGACCTCTGTTCTCTATGTCCCGGCTCCTGATTTTTCTCTTCTATCTGTACCAACTCTTGATGTGTGCGTGTTGTCCACCACCAACGCCCTTGGCCTCGTTGCTGTCACTGATTGCGCCAGTGGCCACATCGTCTTCCATGGTCGCCGGCCTCCCAACGAGGGCCTGTACCAGGTTCTCCGACCACATTCTGTCTCTTCCCCCGCGGCGGATCCCGTTGCGCTTGTCGCTCTCTCTCACTCGGCTCACTCGCATCTTCTTCATCATCGCCTTTGCCATCTTCCCTCCCCCGCCGTGGCCTCCCTCCTTCGTACACTTCCTGCTCACGGCTTGTCCGACTGCTGCTTTCGGGCCCCTTGCGCCACCGATTGCACCTTCTGTGCCGTCGGCAAGATGCATCTCCTTCCTTTTCCCTCCTCCCCCTCTCGCGCGTCTGCTCCTCTCGAGCTTGTGCATGCTGACATCCTTGGTCCGCTCGAAGATGCGTCTCGCGCTGAGCATGCCACATATGTCCCCAGCTTGATCGAGGACTATTCTCGCTGCACATGGGTCTTCTTTCTTCGGGCTAAGAGCGATGTTGCTCAGACCATCCAGTTGTGGTACGCGACTGCGCAGGGACAGAGTCGTCACTTGTTGATGCGCTTTCAATCTGACCGCGGTGGCGAGTTTTTTGGCGCCACAGTATCGTTCTTCGACCGTGAGGGTGTGGTTCATGAGCTCTCTGCCCCCCACTCCCCATAGCAGAATGGGGTTGCTGAGCGCTGAAACCGCACGCTCGTTGAGGGCGTCCGCACGATGGTGGCTAAGGCAGGCTTTCTTGATTGGGGCCGTTGTTTCTGGTCTGCGGCGGCTCGATATCGCACATGGGTGTGGAACCGAATCCTGCACGGTTCCCTTGCTCCCGACACCACGCCATTCAAGCATTTCTTTAGTCAGCGTCCAGATCTCAGTCAGGCCGTGGTTTGGGGCACTATGGCCACCGTCTACTTGGCTCCCATCTCTCAGTCCGGCAAGCTCGATCCACCTGGCCGTCTTTGTGTTACCCTTGGGGTTGCCCCTCACTCCCGTACCCACCGCTTTTGGGATCCAGTCGCCCATCGCCTCATCGAGTCCTGTCACGCTTGCTTCTTCAAGCAGATGACGTACGGCGCCTACCGCATGGATCGTTGTCTCCCTCCCCCGGCCTCTGGCACAGCTTACACCTCCGATGGTCTTGTGGTTGCAAGTGCTCCCTCTCCTCTTCTTTGCCCTCCTCAGTGCCCCCCACCTTGTCTCCTCCGCACCCCTCCACATTTGCCCCTTGCCCTCCCACTGCGCCACCATCCTCCGTCCCGTTGCCGACCTCTCACCCCCTCCCACCCCTCCCCACCTCCTTCTAGCCGTCTCTGTGTACCTTGCCACCCTGTCCTCTAGCTCCTTCCTCTCTTCCCATGCCCGCCTCCGCCTCCACAGGTGGATCTCTTCCCGTGTCTGTCTCCTCGCCTCCTGCTCCTACCCCCTCGTCCCCTGCACCACCTCTCGTCCCACCTGCCTCTTCTCTCCCTGCTCCTCCTCCCTCACCTCCCTCTCCTTCACCTCCCTCTCCCCCCTCTCCTCCTTTGCCTCTGTCTCACCGCCGCAGCGGTCCGCCACCTGTTTCTCCCCTCCCGCCGCTCTTACCGTCTCGTACGCCATCTCCGGTCTCCCCTCCCGCCTTTTCTTCCTTCCCTCCTCAGGTTCCCCCTCCCTTGACCGCGGCCCAGGCCCTGGGCTTCCCCCGTGCGCTCTCCCCTCCTCGCTGCGGTGATCCTTTCCTCCTTTCTATAGAGGACGTCCCTGAGGACATCCTTCCATGCGCTTCCTCCCCTGTCGATCTCGCGGGTGATCCTGTCCTTGTCATTGTGTCGCCGTTCCCCCCGTCCTTGCCCTCTCCGCCCCTTGTTGCTTCCTCCGCTCCCACCCCAGCCGTTCTTCCTCTTGTTGATGTCCTCTCCCGGGAGACTCTTCCTCCCCTCCCTCCACCCTCTTGGCCTCCCTCACCACCTGCTCCCCTCCCTTCTCCATCCCCTTTGGCGGTTTTCCCCCGCCCTCCTCCCGCAAGCCCAGACTCCCTTCTCGATGTTCCCTTTTGCCCGCACTTGTGGATGCGCACTCATGTTGCCTGGGCTTGCCCTCCCGTTTTGCCGCCTCCCTCCTTGCCCTCTCCCCGCGCACCTTCTCCTACCCCTCCCTTCTCTGTTTTCCCGCTCCCTTGTCCCGTCTTGGACGCTCCTCCGCCCTCCTCCCCTGTCTCGTCTTGCACTCGCTCTCGCACCGCTAATGCTCTTACTTACACTTCTGGCACTCCCCCTGCCGCCCCTTCGCCCCCCTTCCCCTCCCCTGCCTCGCCTCTTAGTCCGATTGCTTCTTCTCCACCCTTCACCCCAACGCCGGTCCCCGTATTGCCCCCTCTTTCTCCTCTACTCGTTTCCCCTCCGCCCCTTCCTCTTCGCCTACCCCTCTCCCGCCTTCCCCCTCTCCTCTCCCTTCTTCCTTCCCCTCCTCTCTAGCGGCCTCTCCTTCCACCTTCCCTCCTAACCTCTGCCCTTCTCTGTCAGGGCCACCCTCGCGTCTCGCCCTCAACTTCCCTACACCTTCCACCTGGGCCACCCTCATGGTCACCACTTCTTTCATCTAGAGTTTCGCCACGCTCTCGATGTGTGCACTCACCATTGCTTTGTCAGCGCACCGGCGTCTGCTACGCGTGCCCTTGCGGTCACATTGGCTTCGCCCGCTTCTTCCTCACCCTCTCCTCTATATGAGTCCGATCCCCTCACCCTTGCCGACGCTCTTGCTCTTCCGGAGGCTACTGCCTGGCACGCGGCCTGTGTCATAGAGCTCTCTGCTCTGGCTGAGCATGGTGTGCTCGAACTTGCTGACCTTCCTCCCGATGACACGGTGATCAAGGCCAAGTGGGTCCTACGCAATAAGTTTACCGCCTCAGGTGTCCTCGACCGATGAAAAGCTTGCCTCATGGCGAAGGGCTATTCCTAGATCCCAGGCGTTGACTTTACCGACACGTACTCCCCCGTTGTTCGTTTTACGACGAGTCACGTCGTCATCTGTCTCGGAGCTCACTTTCAGTGGGAGCTCCACCAGATGGACGTGAACAATGCCTTCCTCCATGATCGTCTTGAGGAGGAGTTGTACATGGTCCAGCCTCCTGGTTTTTGTGATGGCACCGGTCGCGTCTGTCGTCTACATTGTGCGCTCTACAATCTTTGCCAGTCTCCTCATTATTGGAATGAGGAACTCTTGTCCACCCTTGTCCATGGCGATTTCCGTCCCAGTCAGTCCGACCCCTCCCTCTTTGTCGGTGGCATGATCCTCGTGCCCGCTTTCATTCTAGTGTATGTGGACGACCTCTTCATCACCACTCCTTCCTCCTTTGCAATCTCTGCGGCCAAGGATCTCCTCTCCTTGGCATATCGCATGAAGGACCTTGGCCTTGCAGCCATGTTTTTGGGTATTCAGATTGAGCGCCTCCCCGGCTGTCTGTTGGTCCATCAGGAGCGCTATTTCCAAACCCTCGCGCACCGCTTCTCCTCCGTGGTTGACCTCTCCCATCCCCTCCTTGCTGCCTCCTTGCCCATGCCACCGAGCACCCAGCTCGCTCTCCGTGTGGCCCACGACGTCGAGTTGGGTACGCCGGAGTCCACAATCACGTTCCAGTCCATCATTGGTGCGGTCACATATCTGGCTGGCACCACTCGCCTAGACATCGCCTATGCGGTGAATGTCCTCGCCCAGTACGCCCGCGAGCCCCGCACGGCTCACCTCCAGGCAGCTACGTACATCCTCCGCTATGTCCTCGCCTCTCCCCGGGTCGGTCTTGTTTTCCAGGCCGGGTCTGGCGTGCCGCTCTTGGAGGGCTACGTTGACAATGACTAACCCCGTGACTCGGACGCTTGCAGCCGTAGTGGCTTTGTCTTTCTTCTGGGCTCTTTTGTCGTGTCTTGGCGTAGTGGGAAACATGGATGCGTGGCTCGTAGCACTGGGGAGGCTGAGTACATGGCTCAGGACGGTGCTGCCGTCGAGGTGGTGTGGCTCCGTTGCCTCCTCAGCAAGCACCATCTTCCCGCCCCGGCTGTTTCCCTCCTCCTAGACAGTGAGAGCGGGTGGGCCATTTCCCGGAATGCTGGTGCCCTTCATCGTCGCACCAAGCACATCAATGTTGAGCACCACTATGCGGGCAATGTTGTTCAGGCAGGCGATGTCTCTCTCGGTTCATCTATGCTGAGTTCCAGCTTGCCGACTTTCTCACGAAGGCTCTACACCAGCCTGCCTTCACCGTGAGTATTGCTGCTGTCGGTCTTCGTACCCTTCCCTCGTTGGATTGATGCCCCTCCTTCCTTTTCTGTTCCCTCTGCGTGCATCACTTGGTCCTCTGCTTGATGACCGCTTGCATGCTGCACCTCTAATCATTCACCTGATACAGTTTTCTCCACTTTGTGTGTTCCTCCCCTGCAGGTTCTTCAATACTTGCTGCCCCTCGTCGCCGGCCTTGTGTCCCCCATCGGTCTTCGTCCATTTCCCTGCCCCATCTCTCCCGTTCTCCCTCCCCCCTTCGCACCCTGTGTGTGTAACTCCGTCTCCTCTGGGCGTTGGTGTGCAGGTCCATGACCGAGTGGTCCTGTTCTTGGCGGTGTGGCATTTTGCGCGGGCTGCTCTGGTCGGGTGTCGTTGGCTGGGCGCTTTGGGCGGGGTGCTTCTGGCTGGGTTCTTCTGGAGGGGTGCTTTTCGATGGGTGCTTCTGGAGGGGTGCCTCTGGATGGTGCTCCTGGCTGTTCGTTGCTGGATGGTTGCTCCTGGAGGGGTGCTCCTTACTGGGTGCTTCTGGATGGGTGCTTCTGGCAGGGTGCCTCTGGATGGTGCTCCCAGCTGGGCGCGGCTGGTTGAGTGCTCCTAGACGGGTTCCCCTGGATGGGTGCTTCCGGCTGTGCGCTCCTAGAGGGGTGCCCGTGCCTGGGTGCTCCTGACAGGTCCTTGTGGTCCTTGTGTGCTTGTGGTGTGGTGTTCAAGCTTTCTGGTTGGGGCACCCACCCTCGCTTGTGCTATCGTGTTAAAGTAGCAAAACTTTAATGCTACTTGGGTTAGCCAGCCTAGTTTAGTCCTCGACTTCTTCCCAGTTGTTTTCCTTGCGAGACGTACGTCTCGTTACACTTCGCTCTTGTGGGACATGCTCGACTTTGACTTGAGTTGTGTCACGTGTGTCTCGCGTGGCTCACCACACAATGTGGCGAGCCACGCGAGACCTGTGGTGCGACCCTATAGGGGTCAGGCACTCAAGCTCCTCACCCTCACTTTCATTCCTAACATTCGTAATTTTGCCTCGATCTGTCTCTCTCTCAACTCTCGATCCTCCCCTCACAGCTCTTGAGAGCCCCGCCCCTCACAGCTCTCGAGAGCCCCGCCCCTCACAGGTCTCGAGAGCCCCGCCCCTCACAGGTCTCAAGAGCTCCCAACCCCCCGCGACTAAGTTTCGTGCTCTCTCCTTCGTAAACCCGAGAGCCCTCGCTCTCGGGTCACTCCCTCCCCCCTCGTCCACCTCTCTCTCTGTCCGTCTCCCTTGCACAGGCCGGTGTGGCCCTGTTCAACGGTACCAATAGTGGAATGTTTTCTTCATCTCTCCAAACCAATGTGTCCAATGTTGGAATTAGAGAGGGAAGGGGGGTTAATCTGATGTTGAACTTTGAAAGCAAACATAAATATTTTCAAGCAACATTTGACTAGTGGACGGACGATTTTCCAACTAATTTTCAGCTTCTCACCCAACGGAATAATTGACTTCTTCACGTGTACATTCCGAGTGCAAACTCACATCAACCATTCACATAGACTTACCAGCCTCACATAGACTGGTAAGAAAGCCTTATGCACACTGTGCATAATCATGAAGACACATTGAAGCAGCACCAGAAATCTAGGGATGGTGTTAGACTTACACAACTCACTGGAACATGATAACTAGTGAAGAATCAGACAGGAGAGTTCTACAAGTTGGAGAAGACCGCCCTACACCCAACACTATAACGGCCTAAGAAAAGGAGCTCAAAACACTTGTGCCATCTCTCGCCACTTCTACTAAGCTTGAATGATGACACCAATTCCAAGTGCAAGGGCACTGATGTAACTGTGTGTATTAAGCTTTTGAAACTGATCAACTTAAGTAGTCTGGGGTCTTGTTGGCCTTCTAGATTTTGCTCATCATGAGGGGCTATGTACCCTTTTGGTGATTTAAGAAAGTACCCTTTGATGAAGAGGTACAGCTGAAGGTGGCAATCTGTTGAAGCTCTTTGATGATGTGGGGAAAAGACGGTCTTCAGTGGCAAAAGTACCCCTTGATGTTTGGCAAGGAGCCAGGAGGGGAAAGGCCAAAAAAAAGTATTCTAGTATCTTAGGCTTGAACACGGTTCTTTAGGAAAAACAATGGTGCTAAAAATCCCACTGCAGACTTAACCAAAATTTTGTAGAGAATTTGACTTGTGAACCGTGACTGATCGAATAATTTCCAGCATCCAACACCTTTGTGATTTAAAAAATTGGATTCTTTCAGGGATTTTTTCAAGTGATGTCTGTGGATATGTTTTTTGAATTATGAAACTTCTGTGGACTTAGGAAAAAAACGATCAAATGAGGCAATGTTGAGAAGGAGTGAGAGGCCTCGCATCCATTGATATGATGCCATGTTGTCAGGGAGTAAGAGGTCTAGCTCCCACCCCTTTGGTTTAGCTTATCATGATGTGAGGTGTGATTGATGGACTGGAAAAATTAATTGCTACAATACCGCCAAGTGCCTTTATTCCAAAAACCAACCAAGTGAGACCAAGGATTTGAAGGCTTTGTTGTATGTGCTATGCACTCACTTTACATCTCTACATGTTGCATATACTTTGACTTCATTTGTAGAGCTTCGGTACAATAACGGATCGTGTCATAATGATGTACAATGTTTTCATTTTTTCATAAAAATGTGGCACGATCTCTACGCACCCTCTGTGCCACATTCAATGTATTCATTTCTTCTTCCCCCCTCCCAACAAGAAACTTTTCATGGCAAGTGAACGAGGGTGTCTATCTGATGCACACCAAAAACAATTCATGAATTTCCTACAACATTCCTCAAAAACATCACTTTTACATTTTAACTCTAGTTTAGAATTGTTTGACATACTTTTGAAACCCACCTTGCACGCTTATGGATACATCAACCACATAGAAATCAGATATTTTAGGTGGGTAAAGAGCTATCATGACTTCCATTGGATCACCCCTACTCACAAAAGCAAGACACCAAAGAGTGTATGAGTTTTTGCATTAAAGGAAGAAGTGCAGTTATACGTAAATGAAAAATAAATTTTTATAAGTTTTCTATTTATTTGAAGTTTTGTTGACCTAAAATGATTATTGTTTTTTCTAAAACAATGCACAAAAACTCTCTCACACAGTCCACAAAAAATCCAGATGGTTTCAAGGGAAAATGGGGGCCCTCCTTTCTTTTGTCAATATGAACTCCCCCATGAAAATGACTGTGTATCTAGAAAATGCCAAAGGACATAAACACAGTTACTTTAACTTTTTAGTCAATAATTGCCACAAAGATAAACCTCTGAAAATCCCTACAATGAAATTGTGCATACAATCACCTCATACACTTACGCAATTTGGCTTGTTTTTGCAAGGAAAGGAGGCTCAATCCATAGCCTTCAGCAACCACACCTTGTTTCCCCTCCATTTATGCCCAACCATGAGGAAACAATGCACTTTTTTTCTTGTGCACTTCACTTACATGCTCCAACACCACCATACACAACCAAAACTTACTCTTCAATGAGTCTCTCAAATGGTATGATCTTGAATTGTTCTCTCACATTTCCTACTATCTAAAGCACTCTATTTCTCAATGCATTTCATTCTATTTCACTATCCCTCTTCCTCTTTCTCACTAATATTCTCTCTCTCTCTCTCTCTCTCTCTCTCTCTCCCTCTCTCTCTCT
>SZWC01002862.1:82095-110496 GCA_023375785.1 Penium margaritaceum
CTCTCTCTCTCTCCCTCTCTCTCTCTCTCTCTCTCTCTCTCTCTCTCTCTCTCTCTCTCTCTCTCTCTCTCTCTCTCTCTCTCTCTCTCGGGCCTTCTTTATCTCTCTCTATCACTCTCCCCCTCTTGCTTGATTTCTCTCTCTACCTGCCTCTCTATTTCTCTCCGAATCTCCATATCTCGAGAGGAGGAGTTTGTGTGTAGTGCGTGATATGTTCAAAACAGATTGTTGTGGGATTTGGTTTCCTGACTGGAATTCTTGGGAAAGCATGTCAGATATAGAGTTAATCTACGTTTTTTGAATTGTTATCATCAAAACCTCCATGTTTTTTGCATGAATTTTTTACATAACTATTTCATTCTGTTGTGAATCCTGCTTGACGTGGTCATTCTGACACCACTTTATTTTGCCTCGCTTGTTATTGCGAACCTAACAAACGACCTTGATCTAATGTTGTTGGTGGCAGATCCCGAAAAAAAAAGCTGGAAGTTGAAGGGTATTGATGTTGCGTCCTTTGCCAGAAACTGATGCTCGTTGCGCTGGCGTAAGCGTGGGTACGACGTTAGAAACAAAACATGCATTGGCTGAACCCTAGCAGTAGCTGCATCATTTTCACCCCACAACATGAAAATGAATTATTCTGTTCAAGCTACATAGCTCTTGTATTCTCCTGAGAATTCCCTTATGGATACTGCCTTGAAAAGTAAAGTACTAACTCTAAACATGAATGTTCTTTAGGATGTTTGCCAAGTTTGTAAGAATCTAGGCATTACATATGGCAGGTAATGCAGTAATAAAGGATTTTTTGTTTTGTGACAAGAGGCTGGCAGATCTTTTCCCCTTACACCCTAGCCGTCCCACCTTCTCCAGGTTACACAACTTCATACATATTCTCAAAGATAAGGAGATCCAAACGATGCCGAAAGAACGGGTAAATTGGTCCCGTGTCTTGAGCGGCACGGCTCTAGTTTGATCAGCAATCGACAAGATAATGCACGAGTGAGAGTGTCAGTATCAACGATGTGATCGACTGGAAATTTTTTAACCTTTTCTGGCAACTTGTTTCGTTCAGTTGTACGCTGAACTCTAGATTTTGTGTTGCAATCATCAATTTCTAATCAAATATTGCTACAAACTGTCGAACGCCCCCAAAACTTGGCAAAGTGGTATGTGACAACTATACTGAAAATGAAACAAAAGGCAAAACTGTCACCAAATTATGAAAAGTACCTAAAAACATATCATAATTACTTTTGTGACCACAAAACTGTGCGATCTGAGAAAAGGACTTCTGGATTTGTTTATGGCAAAGAACCCACCGTTGAGAGCCTCAAACAATAGGATACATCAAAATACCGCAACCAATTAGGCTGAATTACGTGCAGTGCATCTGAATTTGCTAGTGCAAACGTGTGGGCTATGACAATTTACCCCCCATTACCTGATCATAGGAAACATCCAACTGGAAATTGAGAGAAAGGTTCAAATTACAAGCCCTTGCCAACGTGCTGACATGCCAACATGGGCACAAAAAGATGCACAAAAAGATCTACACATACACATGCTGTGGAAAAGTGAGATATGTTTAAATCCAACGGCAAGCTGAGAAGGCTCAGATGCGGTCGCAATTATTAGTTGCGTTGCAAGCACAGCATGCACGCGCCCTTAGCAAGTACAACAGTGCCACAAATCCTTGGGAAAATGCTTTGGCACATCATGAAGGCTAGCAAAACACGTGCAGTTTGCACAATTTTTCTATGCGCGCCCCCATAGTTGACTTAAGAAAATACGCCATCTACTGTTGACTCCCAGTATTTTTGTCAGATATCCAGTCACTTTCAACTTTTACGACATATTGTTTTGCACGAGCGGGTCATTTTCTTAGTCTTTACTCCACTAGCTTTGAAAGAAAACCTCCCAGGCCCCACTATCACAAGGCTTGGGAGATGCCCAAACCTTCATAAAACCCAAACCCCCCTATGTAACAAGGGGGGCTTCTTGAAACTCTGTTTCATTCCTGATTTTGAGCTCAAAACAAGGTATATGGAAAAACTAGGACGAGTCAACACCCATTAAGCAAAATCCAAATTCTTAGCTGGTAGCTGGCATAGCGTCTCGGGCAAGGTATGGCGGCGCACAAACATCCCGTTTTTGAAATGACTATCTGCTGAAAGCCATCAATTCGTGTGGACCGAGACAGTGGCTATCGTGGTCAGCAGTGATCAAGGCAACAATCATTTTGCCGCAACCCGCCACGATCACTATCGATGTCCATTACCTGAGAGACACTTGTTTGGAATTCCTTACTCAAAGAGTGCTCAGACACTTGGTCTCAGCTCATGGAGAAGCAACTCCTTTCCAGAGAGGTCAAACGTTAGATGGTATTTAATGTTTGTTGTTACTGCCAACCACGGAGATCATCCGGATTTCTATCATTTTAGCAAGGCAAAATTGTGGAGGGGAGATTGAAAGAAGGGAGGAGAAGGGGGGGGGGGGGGGGGGGGGGGGGGGGGGGAGCAGGGGACAGAACGTGGTTTTCAGTGGGCAGACTTTCCTCAATGTCAGGTTGCGCAGTCTGGTATATTTCGGAACCATACCTTCACTGCGGGTCTTCCATCAAGACAACTTGAAGCCGTCTCTTGTAAGCTATCTTGTTCCCCCGTGTATAAGCCTTTCTCTTCTCCTTCACTGAAATTCCCCGAAAGGCATGTCAGGGGACATTTCACATGAGGTAAAATTTGTCCCTGTACTTCTGTTTGCGGGGCGTAGAGCTGATGGTGGTGGACTTGAGGTAGCCATTGGCTCCAGTGTACTTTCCAGTTCCACCAGCAAAGGCAAACTTGTTCAAATTCATGTTGTCTTCCTGAGTACCTGCATATTTGCGGCAATGCAAAAACAATGAAGGACATGGGAGGACACGAAAAGTGCCCAGTTCGCCAGCTGACAGGGGCTGGGCCAGTGGAGAAGATCACTCCTTGTCCGCAGTGCACTTGTTACATCTCGCAGATAAGACTTCCATCGGAATTTCACATTTACTCACCAGACAAAGTGATGCTTCCTTAAGTGAGGCGGTAGGTGATGGTGCAGATGTTCACAGCTGACGTTGTGTAGAGACACGTGCCAGTCACCATGCCAACCTGCCACGATGGGGCACAGTTTGCCAGTGAAGAAATGAGATTTGATCCTCCTCATTTTCTCCCCGGTTCACACAGAGCAACGGCTGCTGTATGGGGTGAGCACAAATTGTGTACCTTGGCGTTGGAGGTGCTGTGGTAATTCCACAGCCACGTGAACGTGCCGCCTGCAGTGGGAGTGCCCATGAATTCCTTGCTGGACTCGGAGTAGAACGACTGCAACACCAAATGGCAATAACAGCAAAACAGCTTCTCAGAATATTTTGGGGTGGCAGTTGCAGTGGAAGGACTGACACGTGCCTCCACGCACAAAGCTACGGTTCGCTTAGGTCAAGGAACAGAGGGGGTTCTTCTCCCTACAATTTGTGAGTCATCTGTAGCGTATAGATGACCTACAAGTCGTTTTTGTCACAAGCTGTAACGACAACGACCTGGAGCCCAGCAACGAGGACAAAATCCAGCTGTATATGAGACAGGAAGACGTGTTTTCCTTACCGTTTGGGCACCCATTCCATCTTCGTAGCCAGAAATCATTGTTTTGTATGCAGCGCTCTCTGCCACTGCGACACAAAGCATGCAGGAAGTTCATGTCAGGATGATGCGTGCAGAACCCACAGCTCCCACAGCTTGCGGGTGGGTTAGGGTGTGCCGTTGGTCTCACCGGCGACGGATATGAGAAGCACAGCAGCAACAAAGAAGAGAGAGTGGTTGGCCATGTTGATCAGGTTTCTGGGTGACTACTCGGAGTGGAGACAAAGTTACTGGCCAGATGGTTGCTTACTGGTCATGGGAATCTCAGATTGAACGGCGCTGGTCGATGCGCCCTGCAAGGCGGTGCAAGAGCGGCCCACGCCGCTTCCACTGGGCATTGCCACTCCTGCCATTGACAGCGACAAGACGAGGGCAGGAGAGGGAGATTAGAGACAACCACGCACTAGAAGAATGTTGCCACCACCACTGGTCGAAGGACTGTCTGACGGGACGTGGTTGACTGTTCGTTTCCCAAAAATTGTGTGCTCGCTGTCATGAGACGGATCTAAATCGTGATGTTCCTGTCACCATCTGGTCTGAGCGCATTTGCTGAAAACTCCTCTGCTTGAAACCTCGTTTGCAACATAAACCCATCTTGTAGACCCGTGTACAGCTCTGATAGGCAGGCGCTTTTGCCGCGCCGCATTTTCGTCGGTCCTTATTTATCTGAAGTTTTATTCAAAAGTGACAGACAGATTCGACCTGGAAAAATCTCACAAACTGGACTGGGCAGTTCTGTGCCGTAGTAGACCTATATGAAGATGCATTTTGGTCCTCATCGCTCTAAGCGTAAGTGCCCCAAACCGGAGCGCTGTTGCCGATTCCGGCAAGAATGCTATTTGCCGCGTAGAATGCAACTCAGACAATCTACAGCTATGGCCAGATTTTTCTGGTCACTCATATTCTCGAGATAGCTCCCTCAACATCCACAATCCTGACTGACTTTGCCCTCCTGGAGCCTGTCACCATCATGGGTGCAGCCTGTTAGCGCTGGACTCCAAGGTTGAGTCCAGGCTTATAGGAAAACTTCTCCCATGTTAAAGGAAAACCCATCTACGTCCTTCATGCGCTATGTAACTCTCCCAGACTATTCATTGAAAAACCAGGTCATGCATGAAGGTTTGGAGCAACATTTCATGACCAAAACACATAGTTCCAACCATTGGTCTTCACACTAAAATCACTCAACTTTGTTTGTTATTCAACATAGAGGGCTAAGCCACACTTAATGGACAACTCTAAGTCCCATATTCAGAAATTTCAAGCCATATTCCAGTTCAATAGTCGACACTACCAAACTGTGATGTTTAAGTATTCCTTGCCGTGCTCATACTCTTGAGGTATGTTTTTGGATTTGGCCATCGTCACTTAATTCATAAGTCTCGGCCAATCAAGAAACATTGGGCAAGCAGAGGGCTGTCATAGGCACTCATTGCTTCGTCCTTACAAATGCGCAGCAAAAATCATCCATAAATGCAAAAAAAATTCCATTCACAACAACTAGACCAAATTTGATTTTTTATTCCTTTTCCTGTTGAAGCTGCCTCTCACCAAACACAAGTTGGTCACAGGATGGTATGGGAAAAAAATAGACGGCACTTCAAGTGCTAAATTTCAAAATAAAAACATTCATATTATAATTTTTTAACTGAAAACCTTTTCATGATTGCAATATTTTCAAGGCTCCCATTCTAGTTTACAGATTTTATGTAACTGCAACTTTTCATGTCTGAAAAGTAAGAAAAATTTCAAGTAAGAATTCCATGAACAATGCTAAACGTTAAGATCAACCTCATGTAGTGAAAATTAATCTTTTTTTCCATTAAGACTCCGGAATATGCATTTTATCTTAGAAGGAACTGAATATTGAGTTGGTTAGTGTAGTTATGCATCTTCTTTAAATGCACCAGCCAAGTTTTAAAAAACAGAACACTGACACCTTCAGTGGCTGCTCTAAGTTATGTAGATGCCTAAAATGTGAAGAACATAACATGAAAGGTTCAGAAAAACTACAAACTCATAAGGATGATACATTACATCCTTTCATAGGTTATTGTGTGGTAGATGCATATGGCTCACATGTAACTAGGCGAAGACTTCAAGGAAATTGAAAGGGCGACAAATATGAAAACCAAACCTAAAATATTTTACAAGTTGGTTTGTTCTCAAGGTGATTTCCCTTCGTAGAAGGAATTTAGAAATCATGCATGTAAAAAAAAAGAATTATACACATCAGGCTTGAGACAAGAGGTCATCAATCACTTTTTTAAAAAATTGTTCATTTGTCCACAAACATGAAGAAACCATCCTACAAGTATGTTGGAAAATTGATTAACACGCTGGTCATTTAAACACATTTGAAAAACAAAGCAAGACTCATTCCTAATCTTCACACACCAAGATTGGCCATCCCTCAAACCATCATGCAAAAATTAATTTTGGTTGCTTCATGATCTACACATGGAAAACATGAAGAAAAAAAATTGGTGCATCTGGAAACAAATTGCAGTGAATTTTACTGATTGTATGGATATAAGGCCATGAAGGTGATGAACCTCAAAAGGGAAATGTGCAACTAGGGACTATCGCATGAACGATTTTCTCCCCCTTCTAGTAAGTGAATTTTTCTACAAACGTTTTATGTTTGAAGCCTCTAAATCATGAAGGAGAATAGGAAACATCATATGGATATTTTGAATAACAAAATCTACTTAGAAAAGCTCCAAGGTGACATCCATGGTTCTTTCTTGATTGTTTCCTTGGTCCCCCGATATTGAGACCAGGCAATATCCCTCTCAATATGAGTGAAGCCTTGAACTCCTTGTAAACCCCGTCTAAGTTCCACCAGGAGTTTCCAGAACCCCTTTTCCGAGGGGTGTTTTATCCATCAGACATTGGGTCATGTCATGTATATGTCGCACGGCATGTAGCATAGACATAATACCCTTACCCTCTTTTTCTGAGATAGGAGATTTCAAGAAAACATAGACAGAATTTTTATGTCTTCCATAATGTCTCATTAATGAATAGATTTATGTTCTTGCATTTTATTTTTGGATGGTGTTGTCTTATAGGCTGTGTATACAAACATCTCATGCATGTGATGACACCCCAGTCGCCATCATGCTTTCTCTAAGTCATAGAGGAATACTGAACATTAATAAGGAACCTAGTACTGGCCTTCATAGTTTTTTAGGAATTCAACGAGTGACAAGGTAAACAAGGAGCTTTCTGTTGACATACATATGATGCACCATGGACATTTAACAAGGGAATTGTCCGAAAAAATCACAAACCTCTCAATGGACGGGTTTGTGATACTTACATGCGATGTTCATGAAACGTTCTTCTAGATTTTGAGACTCCATTGGAATTCAAAGGGAACCTACAGGGGCATGTAAATGTGGAATTTGGTAGGTGCATGTGTAAAAGAAAAATAAGAAGTTTAGGGTTTTCAACTTGGTCCAAAACATAACAGAGATTATGATCGGGTAAAATGTGTGAAAAAATCATGATTTTTGACAGTTGAGACGTGTGAAAGCTTTCTGAAGAGAAAGTATTTCTCTTTGAAAAAACTATCCAACGGAAGTTATGTAAGTGCTGAAACAAAATGAGGCAGGTGAGGTCTTGGTTGCCCAAGATTGCACAAAATTGCATGATGTTGCATCTTAAATGGTTTTATTAAAATCAAATTCCACAAAATCATTTGATTGTACAAATATCAGGCTATTTCTTTATGAAATTCTAGCCCCTCTAAGAATTCCGTTAATTACTTTTCAAATTTGACCTTATGAAACTCACTCAAAATTCATTATGTATGGGCCATGAATTGAACTTCAAAGTGCCAACTCACAAAATTTAGGGACCCGTGCATTTCTGGGAAATAACACCTGCCCTCATCTATCCATGAAGTTTTGTCTTGTTACAAGATGTAATCCTGTTCTAGAAAAGTTAATTCACATCTAATGTTTGACATCTTGCAATTTCTTAGTTTTTTTTATGTGTCATAGCTTTGCTTCTATTCTTGGATGTCCTCTATCATAGAATTTGTATCACCATCCACTTGTCCAAGTTGGCACAAGGGTAGCTCCAAGTTTTATAATTTCGCGCTATGGTTCTGACATATCTTGATTCAGCTTGAATGGAGAATTGGATGGATGGACATGCCATGAGATTGGTAAATCTTTGTCATGTGTGAGTCCTCATCTTCACGATGCCCAACATTCCCAACCATTTAGCTTTGAGCTTCAGGTATTCATGTCCCTTTAGCTTGAAATTCATGCAGCTATGTGGGACATAATCAATGATTCTTGCACATTCTCTAGTGTCTACCATGCCTCATTCCATATGCTGTATGATTCTTGTTGTCCAATGTCTACTATGCGTAATTTACTTGAACACTACCCCCCTGTCAAAACAAAGAGGATTTTTCCTTTCATCCGTTCAGTAAATTTGTGTACTTTTTGAGATGGCATAAGTGTGTGAGAGTTTGACATTCGTTTGCTTGTCCACCAAGTCAACGAAATGTGACATGCACAAATTTTTAAGCATTTTTTTGAGGACTTGATAGGTTTTCTTGTTCTTCTCATCACTGAGAGGGTGAAAGGTCACTTACATCTAGATTTGAGTGCTGTGCAATTTCATGATTTCGTGCCCAAATATCTGCTCTTGAACCTCCCATCTTTGACGTTAGTGATGGAGGATGATGTGGGATGGAGTACAACATTTTTAGAAGTGGTCAAAAAATACAAGGAACACTTTAACACCATTTAGTTTTGTGGGTGATGACCATGATCATATCCAATCATGCATCTAACAGTAGTGGTCCAAGAAAACAAGTGTAAATTCTTTCTTGACTTGTTCCACTGAAAACGTTTTCATGAAGCCTTGTAGTACTTTGGGACGTCAACTTACATCTTTTCCCACTTCTAAAAATTTACAACTCATTGAAGGAATTTTTTCTTGAGTTTTTCCCTTGAAAAAACCTTGTGGTGCACCTCCAACAGCATACATTGTAGCTATTCATACATATGACAACATGACACGTGAGTTTCTGTCGCCAATGTAAGCTTCAAACCAAAACATGGCCTCATCCTACCTTCCAAGCTGCTTCCAGTCATATGCAAATTGTCCATGGATATATGGGTCTCCAAGTTTTTCCAGCTTGCCAATCTTGACCATTACTTCTGGCCGCTGCCTAAGGGCATCAACTAGATTCATTCTTCTACACCAATGCGTGATGCCTTAATCAGATTTCTAGTTAAGAAACTCCATCCATCGCATATCTATTAGGCACACGTGTTGTGAAGTCTTCAAATGTTTTAGGGTATGCTGGTCAGTGGGGACGACATGTCCCTTGCCAAAGAAATTCAAGCACCCACTCAGTGAGTCATGTGCATGAGCAAGTTATGGTTCAAAATGCATCAATCATGTAATTTTTAGGTCATCAATTACTTCATTACTAGGAGAAAGAGTAAATCAAGAGTACATCTTCATCTAATCTATTTTCTCTTACTCACCAGGCTGAACATGAAATCATAACATATCCGATTGCTTTCAGATGTTCCATTTATGTCCTCCAAGGTTTTATTTTTTGTTTCATGTATGCTAAATTCTTAGTTTCATACAGGTAAAATAGAAAATGATTACTTCTTGCCTTCTAAATATCCATTTGGTAAATGCAAATGATGTTTTGGAAGGCAGGTGCATGTGTTTTGCTCTAGATTCTTTATGTTGATGGTTTTCCCCTCACTCATCAAACACCTCCAGCGTATCTGGGGAGTGGATTGTGGGTTTTATCTTAGAGATGAAAAATATTAACAATCATGCTCCAGTTTTTCAATCTCTACTCCCACCTACCCCCTCCTAATGCCTCAAGTGTAGTGTCGAGGTGTAGTGAGGAGTGTATTGCATGCATGGATAAATTTGAACAAAATTGTATCGATGCTTCTATGTCTTACAAGAATGGTAGCAGAAACAAGGGTATGATAATATATATGAAAGGAAAGGGCAAGTTACTGATATTGCAGATGCAGCATGTTGCCTTCGCCTAACATTTCTTCATTGGAAATAAAGCTACCATTGCTCTGTTTGCCCTGTTCTCAGAATTTGTAAAGGGATGGATGCTTCAGGACAAAATATATTGTGTGATGATTGAAATAAAGGGAGTGACTGACTTGATTTTAGACTCAGCAAGGATTTCTATGCAAATTGCATTGGTCATACTCTTAAGTTGGAAGAAATAAATAATTGTGGGTTCCTTTGAGTTAGTGAACCATTTAAGTCATTCATCAATACGTTTCAGGCCCATGGTATAAACTACCTCTCCATTCACCTTGAAAACCTAGTAAGATCAAAGAGCTCACTCAACATGTACCATAGGGTAGTGATGGTGAACAAAGCACTTGACGAGTAGCTACATACCCGAGATCCAGGTATGATCCATTATGGGCAGATTTGGGAGCTCCCTGGCATGGTCTTCTCCATGGTGAGTAATTTCAACGGTTTTCTCAAAGACATCAGTGGGAAGGATTACCCAAATCTTTACTTGTGTTGCATTTCTTCAGACTAATTCTGAAGAGAATGAAAATTTGGTAGATGAAGGCAACAAATGCTGTGGATAAAGAGGAAAAGAGGGCTTTTTAGTGCATTAAGAAGATCCTGGAATCCCTGTAGTCAGGGATTTTCCATGCCATGCAAAACACGAGGAAGTTAGTGGTGGGGATCTGGTGGTGGTGTTGGTGGTGGTAGTGGTGGTGATGGTGCTACTGGCTGTGGCGGTGGTGGTGGTGGTGGTGGTGGTGGTGGTGGTGGTAGTGGTAGTGGTGATGGTGGCGGCAGTGGTGGTAGTGGTGGTGGTGGTGGTGGTTGTGTTGGTGGTGGTTGTGGTGGTGATGGCGGCATTGGCAAAAGTAGAGATGGTGATGTTGGTGGAGGTGGTGACTGAGGTTCCTCATGTCTTTTATCTTATAATTCACATTTTGTCTCTTGTTTTGCTTCATTTTGTCTTTTATTTCATGAACCTACTTTGATTCTCAAAAAGTACATTAAAGGTGAATAGTCTCCCATGTTCTAGTTACTATTGTTGGTCCCTGTTTCCGGTTCTGGTGCTTTTTGTTGGAAAGGGAATCTGGTGACGCTATTCACTTGGGTTGAGAACCCAAGACTTCTTATAACACCTGTTCTAAAGACTGGAACGAGGTTCACCACCCAAGGATCCACTCTTGGCACATATGTCATCCGCAGCGGCCCAGACCGAATAAGTGACAACAGTCACAAATGCATCTGGCTAGCTAAAAAACCATCCTATGATTTCTTTCTTATCTTGTTTCATTTTAGGATAATGTTTGTTTCCTTCCAGTTTTACAAAGTTCTATTTTTCATGTTTGCCTTTGTTTTGTAGCCTTCACCACTCAGTCTCCACTCTGCCATCATTGCACTCTCATCCTTCACCATTCATTTTTCACCACTCTCTTGCATCTCCTCGCTCTCTCACTTTGTTCCTCCGCTCATCTCTGTAAGGTTTCCACTGTTGGCTATTGAATTATCTCAACATTCCCCATGTCTATCTTGCATTCTAGCGCTCTACCTTGTAATTTGGGGCTCTACCTTTATCCGCCCCCTGCCTGCCTTTGCTTTCCGGATAACTCCCTACTCAACTATCCATCACTTTCATTGTTACTCTGTCACATACCCATGAATTTCACTGTTTTTTCTTGCTTTCACCCACCCCCAATCTACACGTGTGATTCTTCTGAAATTGTATCAGAGCTTTAGACAACATGGCCTGGTACCCCCTGCAGACGTAACTGCGCAATCGCATTCATTAATGCCTCCTTTTGCTAGCTCCTCCTCCAACACATCCTGCCACAATTTCTTTCACCTACATCAGCTCACCCACCTCCATCTTGCTCCTTCAGCTGCAATGGAAACTGGTGATTTTCGGTGTATCCTGTGTAAAAAATAATCGCATGTAATGGCCTTTGACTTCCATTCGTCTCTTCAACAAAACCGGCCATTTCACTATCTTTAGTTGAAGTTCATGTCAGAAGTACCTTCTTGTATTTCTCCTAAATCCCAATCAATGGCTTCTGAAAAGATTGTGCCCGGAGTCCAAGTTCAACTCCCTTAGTGAATTCTGGCCTCATCAATTCTCGACAGCCCACAAAAGCAATCGAGCCGCCTTCTGCCGCAACTTGGCTTGAAACTTCCTACCGCTCTCTATCCAGATCTGAACATATTCGCATCCTTGCTCGCATTTTCATCATGTAGTCTCTTCTAGAATATCTTAAGATCTTTGCTTTTTCTCTATTGGCTTGTCTCGTCATCTCGACCTCATAGCAAGGTCACTCCACCTGCGCCGCCTCGTGAAGCGCTCTTGTCCTTGCTTTTGCCTCCAGCCACTACATCTGCTCTGTCTTGCTCCATCTGTCATGGGCCGGAATCTCCAACTCCTGCACGTAGGTCGTCGTCAGAGTTCCAAGAATGGCATCCAGACCTTGCTTGAGGGGTTTTCCCCTTCGCGTCACTCTACGGGAAATAATCATCAACGACCTGTGCAGGGAGACTTGAATAATTCAAGTCTCCGAAGACCCATTTCTAGTTTTACCTCACCCTCCTTGTTTGGGATCCAAAATGAGGGGGAATTATGTCAAGCTCGTGATTTTGCACTAGCTTTTTTGTTTTGAAAACTTGCATTTTGTTTTCAACAAACTGGAGTTTCAGTTTTGATGCGTCGGCACAAAATTGTTGCGTGCGAAGCACGATCGGTGATTTTGTGCCAACTTTTCTCGTGCGCTCCTCTCGTTCCTTGCTCTCAACCTTGCTCCCCCTATCCCTTGTCCTTGCTCGTTCACTTGCAAGGAAGGCAAGCGGGGGGCAAGGGCACGAGGCCACGAGGCCTTGCACTTGAGGTCCTTGCAGCCCCTCAGCCGCTGATCGACAAGGGCCGCGATCGGCGGCTTGGGGCTGGCCGGCTGGTGGCCGGCTGGTCACTTGGCCGACTGCCAGCAGTCAGGCCAGCTGGTAGCCAGCTGGCCGGCGGCAAGCGTAGTGCTGGCCGTTGCCCACCCCTCGCAGATGCGAGGGGTGGTGGGCAACCAGCCCACGAGGGCCAAACTAGCCCTCCAACTACATTCCTCTCCACTTATTATGAACAAGAAGGATTGTTAGATAGTGAGTCCTCGACATTGTGAAAGATAATGACTAGTTTCAATCACGAGCTAATCATGAACACGTGCTTTACACTTGGACCTAAGCTGCACCTTGTTGGTCTGCATGGCTAGCGGCCTCCCCCCTTTAGGATGGAGCGTTCGCACAACGACCAAGTTGCACGTCCCCAACCTCCTATGGTTGCAGTCTATGAATGCCACCAAGCGGGAATGCTGTTCACTTATTCCATGTTTACATGGTGCCCCCTGACACGCATCAATGTGTGCGAGCTGCTAGCTTGCTCCAAGAATTGTTGACTACCCCTTAGAGCAACCAAAATTTGGGCTCCCATGTGTTATGTTTAGGTCCAAAACCGGCCGAATGAACGAATTATTCCCTAACAACCCACGATCGTAGTGTACGCTCTTAGGGTCGGAGAGGACAAAGAACCTCATATTGGCCATCGGCAGCCAGGACTACCGGTGGTGGTTGAAGAGTTCCCTTTGCCTTGTATGGAGCCAACAGACTCACCTGAAACACGTCATGTATCTTCATACTCATGTAATACACCTACAATCACAGATGTGAACACATCTGTGATTGTAGGAATGAAGTGTGTTCTCTTTGTCAGAAGATCCTTAACCACTAGGCACTAAGATCTTGGCCACGGACTGTGGCCCGAAAGACCACTAATGAAGTCCATGCTAACGTACTCCCATGGAGTTCTAGGAATAGGAAGCTGCTGGAGGAGTCTAGCAGGCTTCTTGTTTCTAGCCTTATTCCAAAGACATGAGTTTCATGTCATGCAATACTTACGGGAAAAATCACTCCAATGTAGCCACCAATAGTGGTCCGAGAATGCATGTCCGGTTTTTCAACGTCCCACATGACTTGCAACCAGTGGGTCGTGGAACTAGGAGATTATGTTTTCTCAAAGGTCTCCCAAGTCTGGCACAACGTGTTCTCCATGCCAAAATAGGTCCTTTGGCCTCCACCAATCTGTAATTGTCTAGATTTTGACAGTATATTGAAACCAAGAATCTACATAACCAAGAATTCCACCCGGTTTCTGTTGACAAAACCGTTGTAGTGGAAAATCTCTTGAGGTGGTTGCTGCAGAGGTGCAAGGGGCTCTGGTGTTTGAGCAGTTGCCATTGTAATGGCCATAAAACACCCACCAATAGTGGTGGTTGTTTCAATTTCTGTAGGCTGTCGACTTAGTGGATAAGCCACATTGATGCGTCCTGGTCGATATTCCCATGTGAAAGATAAATAACTCATGTATTTGCTCCAACTCTCATGTCATCTTGACAGGTTCAGTTGTATGTAGAAAAACACCAATGGATTATGGTCGGTCATGACCGTCATACCCCCTTTAGCACCCTCAAGGTAGCAATGCCACATCTTGAAAGCGTGTACTACCGCAAGGAGCTCTTGATCCCTAGTCATGTACCGCGTTTCTGCGAGGATGAGTTTCCCTCTTTCATACACCACCGGATGACCATTCTACACGAAGAAAGCTCCGTGTCCTACTACCGACGCATGACATTGAACTTCCCACCGTTGCGATGGGTCTGGGAGGGCTAGGACAGGCGCTGTGGATAAAAGCTCTTTGACGTTGAGAAAGACTTTCTCACAAGTAGATCCACATTCCCAACGCACGTCTTTTCGCATGAGCCTGGTTAGCGATGCTACCAGGGTTGGATACCCTTGCATAAATCATCAAAAGTAGTTTGCAAGACCGAGGAAAGACCATTTTTTCTCAACATCTTCTGCGCGAGGCCATTCCAACATGTCTTGGACCTTTCATGGGTTAACATGAGTACCTTCCTTGCCATCAATGTGTCCAAGGTATTTGAGCTCACCTTGTGCAAACTTGCACTTGCTCACTTTTGCATGGAACTTCTATTCCTGAAAGATTGCAAGGACTTTGCACAGATTTCCTGTGTGCTCTTCCATTGATTTGGAGAAAACAAGGATACCGTCTAAGTAAACGAAGACAAACTGACCAAGTTTCTTGGCAAACGTTTGGTTCATTTTTCCTTGGAGAGTGCTGGGGCATTTGTAAATCCAAAGCATAACACTCAAAACTGATAGTGTCCCATGTGAGTTCAAAACACAGTTTTTCGCACATCATCTTTTGTGATGTGGATGGTACCCTTGGGACAAATCCAAGGACAAAAATACTTTGCCCCTTGAAGTTGGTCAAACATGGCCTCAATTTGCGGTAAGATGAATTGATTTTCCACTGTTAACTTGTTCAATGCCCGGTAGTCCACTCACATGCGTAAACCATTGTCTTCATTATTCAAAAAAAGGATTGGCGCACTGTAGAGTAAGCTACTTGGCTTGATTCATCCTTTTGCAAGGTACTCATTGATTTGGCATTTGACCTCTTACCTTTCTGCTAGATTAAGGCAGTGCATGGGTCTGAACGGAGGATTCACCTCCAGTTGGAGCATAAATGTGTGGCCAAAGTGTCGTTCTAGTGGAAGCCCAGCCGGTGGGTCTTGGAATAAATCCAAGAACTCTGCCAACAGATAATTGATCTCTTGTGACGTATCTTCCTTCATTTCCTCCTCCACTTTTTATAGCCCAGCCAAGAAGTATCGACAACCTTGTCAAATACATCTCTTGACTTGAATCGCAAGCAAGGAAGCATGGAATTTGAATCGGGTTGGTGAAAATTCTGTCTTCGGAATAAACGTAAAGCAACGCTGTCCTTTTTGGAGGATCAAACACTTTGATTCAAGGCACATTAAAGCCTTGTTTTTAAGAAGCCTAAGATCACCTAGCAGCACGTCAAATGGGTCAAGAAGGTTGATTACCTTCAACATGACACTCTTTGTGTACCCTTGAATATAAATACTTGCTTTAGAGGTAGTAATCACAGGTTCCGCACGGTTGTCACCAATGACAACTGTGCCATTCAATGGCTTGTATTTTAGGCCAAAATTTCAAGTAAAACTAAGGCTAACAAAGGAGTCATGTCCTCCAATGTCAGCGAGTACATTCACGAGAGCACGAGCTAGGTGTCCTTTGAACTGCATCGTCATGTTAGCCCTACTCTTCCAAGTGAATAGGCTCAACGATGGCAAGCCCGGTTTGTGATGAACGCGGAATCGGTACGATGGAAGCCGCAACTCCCATGATTCACCCACTTGAGTCCACATCTTGTGGCAACATATAAACTTGGCTAGCATCTTCCACCAAAGGTATCGTGAACGTTATGGAAATCACCGCTTTGAGGGTGTTTGCTTCAATAACTACAATGCACAACTCTTGTACAGTGGTAGGTGTCGCCACCACTAAGCATGTTCAATCACGCATCTCATCCGAAGGTGCAAGGTTAAGTGGGTAATCGAGATCAGCAAGCGTAGAATGAGGTTCAACAAGA
The DNA here is from genome assembly GCA_023375785.1 of Penium margaritaceum. Taxonomy (NCBI): domain Eukaryota; kingdom Viridiplantae; phylum Streptophyta; class Zygnematophyceae; order Desmidiales; family Peniaceae; genus Penium; species Penium margaritaceum. The sequence continues at coordinate 98,308 of SZWC01002862.1, forward strand.
GGGGAGAAAACAATAGACAATGTTGAATTCATCAAAAACTCAAATTGTTTAACGTCCTCATCAGAAAACATGAACCCACACGCGTTATCTAGTTCTACCCCTAAGTGGTCCTCAGTGATATCACTGAGGGTGGAAAAAAGCCGCACCACAGCCTTGCCGGTTTCCACGGCTGGGTTGATTGTCGCGACCATGGCCCTTACCACAGCCTTGTCCGTGGCATCTTGCTACAACATCCCCACGAGGTGTTGCTACTGCGGCTAAGGATGCGGCCTCTTTTCCACCACCACCAGACTCATGGCATTAAGTCCTAAAGTGGCCCAACCACATGCACTTGTGAGAGAGTGTGTCACAGAAGGATGTGTTGCAACGCTCACGCGCCGCCTGCAGCTTGTCATTGTCGCGTTTGCGCTGGAGATTTGGGGTCTTGTGCCCGTCCGTCTTCTAGACTAGAGGGTTTTTAGGCTGCTTGTCCTTGGCCCCATCCCATTTCCTGGCTGCTCCTCCAGCCCTCGCAGCGTTCATGTGCATGTCGTGGCCTTGCTGTGCATGCGCATTCAGCCATACGTCCAAATAGTGCTTCCGGTTCGCCGATACACTTCACTTATGTAGTCCTGTAACGCCCTCCAGCTTGTCCAAGCCTGGCTGGTTGTCGTTGTGGTGTTCTTATCCTTCAGCTCTTTGCCCGCAAGACCGTCACACAAGTACTCGAGCAGCATGCACTCCGGGTACTTGAAGGTCTGAGTTCCATCGCCCTTGGTGAAGCTTTCAGCTTCCTCCATGAGTGCGGTGAACTTGCTCAAGTAGGCTTTGAGCGAGCTACCAAGCTGCCTAAAGTCTTTGATCTTGTGGAAGGCACGTTGTGCCTCCTCGCGTTGGGTGCACTTCTTATGCATGATCGCATAGAAGGCCTCCCATAGCATAGGCTGCTACTCGAGGTGCGGCTGCTACGCACCCCACTCCTTGACCACATACTTGAAGAGATTTTCTTCAAGCCACGTCGTGGCAAGGTCGCCCTACTCACTGAGTGGAGCCTTGTGGACACGTAGAACGTGCTCCATGGGATTCATCCAGTCGGTCAGCTTCACGTCCTTTCAGAAGATCTCCACACTTTGGAGGAAAGACGTGTTCATGACACGCACAGAATTTGTCGAGGTAGGAAAGTCGTTGCTGCCACCAGCAGTGGCTTCAACACTTATGGCACGCTGTCATTGCTACGGCATTCGTACCTAGGTCACACTTTGCAATGCCTTGTTGAGGGCGTCGCATTGGCGACTTGCCTCATGAGCAGCGAGGCGCAGCAGCTGCAGATCACCATCGAGATCCGTGATGCTCTCCCTTATGTGGGCCAGCAGGTTGGCGAATGCAAAGTCCAACTCTGATATCGTCAGAGCATCGGTGATAACCTCTAGGGTATTGCGTTGTCTGTGAACCTTTACCCACTACAGAAGGGTACGGTTTGCGTTCACGCCTCCAAGGAGTCCCACCTTCCGGAGGAGGCTATCATCAGCAACGATGCTTGAGTGGGTGCTAGCCTGCCCTGTTACAGCCACATCATAGGAATGGGGGTCTGCCCCCACTCCTCTAGGTGGTGCCGCACCTCCAGTGTTGATGGTGATCTTGAGTCGGCCCACTGCCTTGGCAACCAACTTAGCAAGCCTTCGGCGGTCATCGCAAATAACCTTTGTGACGACATTGTCCGGCTCATTCTCATGAGAGCTTCCCGTGTATCTTGTTTTGGCGACTTTGTTGCTTTTGACAACCTCGTTGTTGTTGAAAGCTTCTGGCAATCCGGCAAGCATCTTGCCCTTCTCGAGTGATTGATTTGCGTTTGCTGCATGACAATGGTGATGATTGGGATCCTCATCGCCTTCACCATCGTTTGTGTCGTGCTCTTTGTCGTGGTCCACGTTCGGGTGGTCTTCCTCGAGCACATTGTTTTTTGCATGGGGGTCCATCACGTGCACGTTGACGTGTTTGTTGAGCACTTTTCTGGCTTTTGCATTCTTCTCGGTGTCGCTGAGGTTGGTGCTGGTTTTCCTTAGCGGTACGGTTGCCTTTGGTTTGAAATTCATGCTCGCGGCGGCAGCTCCTAAAGTTTGGAGTCTGCCGAGGGCGTGTGGTGAGGCTGTCACCACCTTGTCCTTGTTGGTCTTTGATGGTCTGGCACTTGCCATCGCCTGTGTAAGTAGCACATGAAGACCGTTATGAGGAATATCCCACATTTTTTAGGAGGAATTGCCTCCCAAAATCTCCTTGCTCTCACGATCGGTGAGGCAGTTATATATTTAATTTCTATTTTCCTAGGCCGCTACGGTCAGCACATGGACGTGGATTTTGAAACTAGTCGTCCTAAGCCGTGACACACGGAAATTGGTAACGACTAGAATATAGGAAAACAGAAAACTACAATACAAGGGAATGACTAGAAATGAGAGTACCCATCACAAAACAAGTGCAAGGAGTAGGAAAGGGATTCTAACCATTCCTAGCAACTCTTTCACTCCCTCTCCCAATTTCTTGTCTTCTTCTTGTCTTCTTGTCTTCCTTGGCCTCCTCCTCACTTCTTTCATGCCTCTTGCGTTCCTTGGCGGCGGCTTCCTTGTGCCCCACGGCAATAGAGAGCGCTCCAACGAAAAAAATGCTTGGGCTGCCTCTTCCTTCTTTTTTCTTGGCGTCTCATGTTGTGAGAGCCTCTCGTTTTGGGAAAAAGCGCTTTCCGAATTTTTGGTTGCAGGAGGTTTGAAGGAGCCTTGAAAATGGAGAAGATTTGGTGGTTTTAGGGGGTGGGAACTTCCCAACCCGTCCCACAAAAATCCTCCTAGCCCCCTCAAAGTGAGTAGGGACTGGAAGGAAGAGGCTTCACCAAGTAGAGCACTTTTCCAGCTCTCCAATGCACTTTCCGGTGCCTCAATCCGTGAAGTGTAGATGTTGTAGTCCTTTCTGGTGTTTACTCTACTGCTTGTAGCTGCCGGCAACGTTTTATACACAACATAGCCACCAAACCCTTGATTGCTGGGGTCGTCTGGCTCAGAGAACCATTGTAATGGACTGGAACCTCCAACTCCTGTACTTAGGTTGTCGTCGAAGTTTGCAGAATGGCGTCCATAGCTCGCTCGAGGGATTATCCCCTCCACGTCACTTTGAGGGCAATCGTCATCAATGACCCATGTAGGGAGACTTGAATAATTCAAGTCTCTGGAGGTCCATTTCCATTTTTACCTCACCCTCCTTGTTCTGGGTCTGAAACGAGGGGGTATTATCTTGAAATCGTGAGTTTGCACAAATGTTTTGGTTTTGAAACTCGCAGGTCATCCTACATGAACTCGAGTTTCAGTTTTGATGCATCGGCGCAAAATCGTTGCGAGCGAGGCACGATCAGTGATTTTGCGCCGACTTCTCTCGTGCGCTCCACTGACACCTTGCTCTCACCCTCGCTCCCCTATCCCTCGTCCTCTCTCTCTTGCATGCAAAGAGGGCAAGAAAGGGGCGAGGGCATGAGGCATTGAGGCCTCGCTCTCATGGCCCTCACGGCCCTTGAGCCACCAATCAGGCTGAGGCAGCAATAGGCGGTTGGCGGCTGGCCGGCTGGCGGCTGGCCGGTCACTTGGCGGGCCGCCGGCCGTCCAGTGGGCTGGCAGCCAGCTGGACAGTGGCCAGCTAAGTGCTGGCCATCGGCCAGGCCTCGCTGACGCGAGGGGTGGTGTGCAACCACCCCTCACTTCAGCAAGGAGGGAGGGCCAAAGCGGCCCTCCCACTACACCATCTACTTCATCATCGTCATCTTTCAAGTGCTCTCCCTCTCACTTTGTCATCATCTTGCACCACGTCCTTGAGCCACCTCTAACTCCTCAGAGAAATCCAGCTCTCTCCTCAACTGCATTAGATTCATCACCTTCATCTCCTTCATCTACATCATGAGCATTGTATTCTTGAATCATCATCATCATTGGCTTTCATTTGGTTCTGCCCCTGTGCCCTCTCCTATTGGCAATAAGCAATCAGCTTCCAATTTTCAGCAACCTAGCAATTAGGATCCCCTATTCTCACCGTTCTTATTCATAGTAACCTGGGCCGATGCAGGTAAGATCAATCAGTGCATGAGGTTTTCCCTCTGAGCTCACACCTTCATCATCAGCCATCATCAACAATCCGCAATCAGCAGCTCAGCATCTCAGACAAGCGTATTTTGCTGTCCGCTTCTGCCTTCCCCTTGCTGAATTCTACACCCCTATCATCTCGTGCACAAGGTTTGCCCCTCCACCCTCTCATTTAATCATCAGCCGTCACCTCGCCTTGCTTGTGTATGCAGTTTAACTCCTGCACCTACATCTTCAGCAATCATTGATCACCTTTCAGTTGTCACCAATCAAGTAGCAGTAGCAACACCTCTGGTGATTGGAGCTAGTTCTATAATGTCTTTATCCCAAAAATATGGACACAACCCATGTCCCAGTTTCTTGGGCTTGAGGTCAACAAGCCATTGTAGCTGTGAAGTAAACCCTCAATTGTCCTACTCCTCCACCTCCTTGCATGGATGCAGAGTGTCCGTTGTGGCAGAGCTCCCTCTATGAGTGGCATAGCGGCAACGTCTTCCAAACCTGGCACTCATCACCTCAGTTAACATCAGAATCAATAGCATATCCTCATTAGTCTTTTGTAAACCTCAAACGCCTACCCACATCCCTAATTCTGAACTCTCAACTACATGGGAAATCCCTGGGGATACTGTCCATTCTTGGATGAAGATGGAGAGGATGTCTTCATTTGGACTCAGCAGGCGCACACCACTAGAAAACTATTCTTGATTCACGAACATCGCATCACCGGTGTTTTCAAGGGAAGCTATGAACATCTTCACAGTGCTTGAGTGTCACCACTTGGGTTAACAGCAAAAACTCTAGAAGTTTGGGAACAAGTCAAGCCCATGATGCACACGAGGTATCATGATATCATTCATTGAGCCTCTAGTTTACCTGACCTCTGGCACTAACTGCAGCAGGTGGCTTCAGAAAGACAGCGTAAGTATCACCACCACTCATGTCACCTCTTTACCTTTTACATCCATGGAAAAAATTCAATGCCAACTTCCAGCAGAAGACCGTGTACACCCAACCCGACACCGATGTGGTCACATGGCAACGAGCAGATATTCTCAACTAAGGCCCTAAGGCAAGAGAAACCATTTGTATCCATCACACTTTAGCTTACACTTTTTGAAGCCGCTAATCACACCCACCTACTTTCCATTGTACACAATTTCACACAGCTTTGCATCCACCATATGGGCCAACAGATCTTTGAGGAAATAGAGGTGAAAAGGATGCTAAGTTGTGTGAGTGGTGCTGACACTCAGAGAACAGCCAGTGCTTAGAACACTACAGCTGAGAAAAAGAGTAAAAGGGGTGGAGATTCTTGGCCGCTATGATGTGTGTGTTTTGAGACTCAGATGCATGGGATGCTGTGTTTCCAACCCGGGGATTGTGGTGATACAGATGAGCCAAGCGCTCCTTCGGGATGCCTAACTTAGAATCCCTGCCAAAGAGGTAGTTCATCGCCTTTTTGCTCGTTCATCCAAGTTCATTCAATGTGCTGTCTCACTTGTGTTAAGTGTAAGCATGTGCAGGCTTCTACAACATTTTTCTGATGACTTCTACACTCGTCTGCTTAACGCTAGCCGTTAAAATATGTTCACAATATGTGCACCAGGCTTCTGAAAGTATGGCAGCTACAACTGCAGCCAGCCCCATGTCCCAGTCCGTGATGAGCATCATAGCCTGCTCTACTGCAGTTGGATAGGCTTTTGAAGTACCCTGCATGAACCAGCTCCAGCTGTCCTTGTCCTCCGGAGATGTTATTGCCTATGCCACTGGGATGGTGTGGTGATGTGCATCTCAAAATTGGGCAATCAACATCACCTGATTATGCCCCATCTTAAAGAAGGTAGCATCCATGGTGATCAGTTTTTGAATGTGCTTTCATGCTGCCCAATATGAAACAAGCATGCACATGGGCGTCAAACCCTTCTCATGGTATTGTTCTTTGTAGGCAATGATCCTTGGGCCGCTCGTCTTCAACTGTACTAACATGGTGTGCAAGAACGAAAGTACCGGACAGAGGATTATTGTACATAATGCAGCAATTCAGGAAGGAGATAGATTGAAGGATAGCTCCGGGTTGCCCATCATTTCTTCCTGGGCTTTCTTCCATTCAAAGTCAAGTTCTGGAACTTGTTACCATTTCATGTCAACCCACGTCAGTTCATGCCACACCAAGTTCTATGTCATGTGTTTGTTTTCCACAATGTCTGGGGTTTCCTCACAGCACTCCAGATTCCGTAGGACATGCCTCCAGAATGCAAAGAGTCCCTTTTCCTTTGGCTATTTGCACTCACCCTTTGGCAGGGGAGGTGCCTCATCCTCGGAGGATCCTGCATTATAGCAACAGAGAGAACTAGCAGCACGTTGGTGAATTCTTGGGTAACAACAGGGCTGCACACACAGTATAATCACTCAGATCATATGTGCAAAGAGAAGGCAGTCAGGGCCCATCCAAGATGGCGCCATGGCGTGTTCCACTTGCTCAGATGGAAGGGGCTGGGACTCATAAAGGGAAAAAACTGATGTTGTGGCAAAGGCGCATGGAAGGTTCTTGTTCACAGATGGGTGAGCATGGGGTCACACTTTCCTTGAGCTGATCGTGTTGTGCCCCATTGTTGAACAAGATGGCCTCTCAGGGCTTCCTCAAGGGCAGGCTCAGTAGAGTTCCAGGCCTAGTGCTAAGGAACGGTTGCATCCGCATCCCTCATTGAGACGCACATGCAGACTGCAAAAAAAAAAGAAATTGGTTCATTAGTAACCATCATATCCCACATGACCACATTGTTGTCACGTGCTTGCAAGTGGAAGCAAGCCATGAACACCATGACAGGGAGATATTTGTGGGTGTGAGCATGGATTTACAGCAAGAGCACCCATCAGAGGATGATGATAGCACCAGACCCCGCGCAGTCCCAAGCCCAGGAAAGTGAAACTTGTGGTCGTCATTCCCTCTCGGAAGAAAGGGGATAATCGTTCCTTTGGTCCAATGTGGACTTTTTTCTCACACCCGTTTATGGTTAGTCACAAAAAGGAGTGCCTCATGAGGATGCAGTGGGAGGAAGATGGCATCACACAGTGTCCTTTCTTCCATCAACAAATGAGGAACATTGTGGCCATCTCAAAATCCTTAGGAAAGCTTCTAAGAATGTGTTTCTTGTGATCTTATTGTGGTCAAATTCTTTCAGAATGTATGGAAGAATACCTCAATGTGTTTTCAAAACATGAACCATCCTACTTCCAAGCATAGACTGAGGGAGGTATCAGTGCATAAATCAGGTGTGCGCACTACGAATCCATATCATGTTCACCTAATCAACCAAACACAAATGCTCCCCTGAAACAGTATTTGACTATGTTGATTTTTTGCACAAAGTAGATGGAGCGATCCGCACCTTGAGCAAGACATTCAGGTGATCAGGTGTGCGCAGTACATGATATAGATGCGTATTTCTGCTCCCGCTCTTCTCCATCACCCTCTCACTGTTTCTCGTTCTAAGTACAAGCATCAACAAAATCCATGGCTTCCTCTCTTTCCCACACTCCCATTATTTCCCCCTCACCACACATCACTAGATACTGGTATCAGGGAAATTGAGGGAGAAGCGCATCGCTCTTTCTTCACTTCCCTCTCCTGGTGAAGCATCAACCCTTGGGACCCAATTGCCCGCCACTTGCGGCTGCGGACACGCCATGGCATGTTTCATTCTCCTTAGTAGCTGTTCATGCCTGCATCTACTTCAGTGATGTGTTCTTCAGCAGCACTGGTTGCACACTGGACACGCTTGTCCTTTCTGTCCTGCTTGCCACAACCACGTAGCCTGTGGTAGCCTCGGGCAAGGGAAAGGGAGTGCCAGCCGGCCTCAGACGTTCTCTTGGGCTCTCTTTTTCACGTACCAACCTCCATATTGCCGGGCTTGTTTCATTCTACAGGTGCACACTGGTCATCGCCGCTCCAACTACATTAGGGACTAATGCGTGCTGATTTCTAGCACCATTATTGCATCCACAACAGCTCTTGCAGCCGCTGCTGTGACATCATTCTCCACAGTTCTGACAGAAACCATGGTCCCGCCCTTGACAATATTAACCAAGGCCATCACTGCAGCCATAGCCACACCCGTAGACCTGACTACAACCTCAGCGCCAGCAACTTCTGCAAATTTTCATAGGATCTCCTTCGTTGGCCCCTTGATGCCGGGGCATTCTTTCTCATGACCATAGCCACATTCTTGGTATCTTCTTTCAGTAACACCATGCTTGCAGCAACAACAGTTACAAACTCATCCAAAGCCACAGCCATAGCCGTAGCAGTCACCCTGTCATCCTCTCTTGGCTATCCACGGGCTACTGCTGCAACTTTACTGTCATTTTCCTCAGGCATGCAACTGCTGCAGCACATGCATTTCTTCACACGGTGGTCACAGCCATGATTGCAGCTGCAACTCTCACAGCCACTGCCACAGTCGTATCCTGATTCCAGCACTAGTCGTTGCAGTAGCCATGTTGCAACCACTGAAGTCGGCGCAACCACAGACATCATTACTCTCCCGCTGTCACCGCACTAGCCGCTATTGTAACCATTGCTGCAGCCTTGCCGCCGCCTTTGCCACCCTGGCGTCAAATCCAGAGCCCCCACCAATCTACTCACCTCTAGATGAGGAGAAGGCAGCATTGAATGCAGCATATGTGGTACGCTACAAGAAAGACCTCCTACATGATCAACTGTGGGACGAGAAGCGCGCACAGTTTGCCTAAATCCCTGCTGAATACGAAACCAACGAGGAAGTTGCCAAAAATGAGCGTAAAAAGCACGAGATTTATCAGCAAGTGTACACAGCCCATGACATCCCTGCTTGTGGTTTTGACAACATCCTAGCGACAACACCAATGTGTAGACCTTCGGTAAGACCAACCTCTCCTACCCCCTCTTATGTATCTCCAACTAGTGTCCTGCCAACCTCACAGAAACCCATTAATCAGTCACAGCCGGGGTCCCACTCACTGCAGCACCAGCTGCCGCAGCAGCATTCTGCATCACAGTCTTTGCAGCACCCGCATCTTGCATTGATGCAGGATTCGTGTACTGCAGCAGAATCTGCCAGTCTCTCCTGTGCCATACTAGACGCTGCCACTGTTTCTGCTGCTACCTTTGCTGCCACCGCACGCGTCTCTTGTGCACCCGCTGCCGCAGTCGGTGGGCATGCTGAAGAAGAATTTTCTGAGGCAGACTCCATCTACATCCTTCTGGTAGGAGCTGCCGTTAACATAGCCACAACTCTCAATTGGCCCCAGTGCCATTGCTTCTTCTGCTCCATCAGCTGTCCCATGGGCCTCATCTGCTGTCCAGTCCATCGGGGCTATCCGCTAAACATTTCGAGACTCTAAAAGAGTGAGACGGCCAATCGAGCCTGGGCGTGAAAACGACCGCCCAACTGTTCAGGTTGGCGTACGGCGCCGACTACCGCTACCAGGTAGCCTTAAATACTCTTCCTCCAGATGGACCCGATGCATGAGCTAAAGACAAGGCCCAAACCAGGATTATCTGATCAATTTGTCTTTCGATGGCACCCACCCGAATTATGGACCAGTCCCGAGGGAGCCATAACTGAATCATGCACCGGCCCCGAATTTCTTGGGTAACAGAGTATCCCTATTGTTTTCCGCTCGAAATCCACCTTTTGTGAATTATTCTCTCCCTCTTTTTCTGTCTCATCCTATCCACTTTTAAGAGCTCGAACAAATTGCGAGACTCACCCTTCCAGCAAACAAGGTGCACACTTATGTTTTTCTTAACTTCCACTAGACAGACAAACGGTTGCAAAACACAACCCAACAAGCAATGGAAAATCCCACTTGGCGGATTTGCAATGATCAAGAGGTGACGGCATTGATTTTGTAGGTCGTCCCGGACCATTTTAGGCCCTCGCAAATGGCCCGGGCACGGACTGACTACAAGCAATAAGGAGGGCATTGCAAGACCCACCTTGATGTGGATCGAGCAAAATCGAAGATATAGAGTAGGATTCATCATGTCCCTTCGCTCAATCCAGCGTGACACAAGGGAAGTGGACGGAATTCGATCCTAATTGGAAATTAGCCACCAAAGACATCAAAGTTAAATGTTTCACATCAAACGCATCTGTACAATAACTCTTTGAACCCCAGAAAACAGACTAAATCATCAAAATACTAAACATTGATTAAAATAGAACCTGGGATACAAACACAAATGTGATTGGATATTACTCATACATATATCTTTTTCATTAAATAATCTCCTTCAAACTCATCCTACTTAAAAGATGTACAAACCAAATGGTTCTAGATTCTTCCTTCATCCGCCTAACATAGAAAATCACATGATATCTTGAATCTAAAAACAAATTCTACTTTCCATAACTTTTTGCAATTGTAATTTCTTACGTGCGTTCATCGTACTTTGTAACCCATACACGCCTTCCGTGCTGCCTCACACCCTTGTTCAGAATTATTTTCTTTCCAAATTAAGCCGGGAGTAGGGTACTTCATTACTGCCTTACATGCCAGCAATAGAAAGTTTAGGTTTTGGTTTAAACTTGGGTTTCTAAGTTTGCAAACCGCCTAGAAAACGTATGTTTAGTTCTACAACATTCAAGCCAGTAACCTTGACCAGACTTGAATGCATTCTCTGCAACAAAAGCACTCAAGTTGGATGTTTCACTCAGGATCATGGACGTCCGCGCTGTTGAGTGAGTACTGCAGCTACTGCCCACTCTGATCTTCTCTGTGACTATGCCACATGTGAGATGCTTATTTGCTTCATGAAACAGATTTTTTTCAGAAGGAACACGGATGAGAAAGAAGGAGCCAATGATGGATACACACATTCTGTCACAACCCTCTACAAAATGTATGGAAGGCGTGGCTCTAGTCGCCAGGCCAATGGATCTCCTCGTCATTTAGTCACTTTGTCACCTGGTCACTTCGTGACCTGGTCACTCCGTCACTTTGTCACTCTGTCACCTGGGCACTTTGTCACATGGGCACTCCGTCACCTGGGTACTCCGTCACCTGGGCACTCCGTCACCTAGGCACTCCGTCACCTGAGCCCTCCGTCACCTGGGCACTCCGTCACCTGGTCACTCCGTCACCTAGTCCCCTAGTCACCTAGTCATCTGGTCACCTGGACACCTGGTCACCAGGTCATAAAGCTGTCTACCTGGTCACTTTGTCACTGAGTTGTTAGGAGCTATAGGTCACCGTGTAGCCTTGACACCAGATCCCTGGTTTACCAGGGAAAGTGGTGACCTATCTTCTCCTACACCCAAGGCTGTTACGCTGAACAGCAATCCACTTGGAACCAAGGCTGGTACATGGCTTTCTCACATTGGATGGACTTTAAGTTTTCCTTTCCTCTTTTTGATTTATTTCTGTTTGTGGAAGAAGTTGTTTTTACGTGAGATTAATGCCACCACGGACTGGAAAAACCACACATTAGAACTGGAAATGCTGCCACCCACGGCAAAAGAGAGTGGAAGAGAAAAGCAGAAAAGAGAAGTGCAAGAATCAAAATGTCAATAAGCTTTCCTCCCCCTCCAGAGAATCATTGTAACAGAGATGCGACAGAGCAAGAGAGCCGAGTGGCTATGGCCTCGGCAGCAGGATGGTTGAACCGAGTGATAAGTCTAGACCGCCCTGTCACGGGCCAAAGTCACAGATCAATCTGCATTGCTCCAGATCCCCATGATGGAGAGCCGCTGCGCGAACAAGGTCACCACCCGTGCCGACCACCCTGGCTGATCTGCTCCCTTGCGACGGCCCCGACCCATGACCAAGCACAGGGACAGCAACGGATGGATGAAACGCCAACCATCTAGGCCAAGCCGCCAAAGGTTTCCCACGCAACCGTGCGCAGCCTCCACCCCAGCAGAAAATCAGCAGGAGCCAAGTACGCATGATCCCCTATGCCAGTGGTTCTGGCCTGCAGCCAGAGGACCGCGCCCCTGGACCCCACCACCCAACACCTCCGGACCATCTGATCACACGCCTCTGGGAACATGACACTACTTACTGCTTCAACTTCCTCCAACAAGCGCTTAAAGTGAAAGAAGGA
>SZWC01002862.1:143574-153594 GCA_023375785.1 Penium margaritaceum
GCCCGGCCCGGCCGCCCGCACGCACGCACGCACGCACGCACCCACCACGGGAGGTTCAGATTCCGCATTGGCGTATCCCGCCTTGATGCTGCACGAGCCGTGACTCAGCACCACCGCCTCCATCCCCTCCGCCTTCGTCCTGGCGTTGCTTTATCACAGCCAGTCGAGGGCTCCGCGCACGGTGTAGACTGACAGTGACGGCGGCGGAAGGGCGTGCGGAACGCGATCAGGCCTTTGTCTGAGACACTGAAGCCTGCGCCTACGCCTCTGAAGAAGCTGCGAGCGTAACCTAGCTGCTGCTGCAGGCTCCAGACGTATGCGCTCGCACTCAGACCGGGGTAAGGGGGGACACGTGAGGGGTGAGGAGTGAGGGGTGCGGGGTGAGGGGTTGGCGTCGAGTGGAGCTGTGACACGTGCAGGACAGCTCAGCTCAGCTCAGGCGCAAAACTTCAACGGCACGCTGACGAAAGACCTGCACATTTGCCGGAGTCGACCACGACGAACTGTCGTTTGATTTTCGGACACCATTATCACAGCTGCGCTGTTCGGGCCCCGCGTGGATGCGAAGTGACGAGTCCAAATCACGACGAAGGTAGGTGCCCGGTTAGCTGAATGGATTATGTATAACGTCTACTTCAGATTGTCGCAAGTACCAATCTAACGGCCACACTGTCGGAGTTCCTATTCAATGGCGAATTTTTTTTTTAAATTGTAGCTTTGCCAAAATTCCTCATCAGCCTAGCTCCAATTCACATGCATCAACAAAAAGTGCCCATAAACAACTTGACCGCGAGAAACATACGACGCGCCAGAATATGCATCCTTTCTCATCGGTCCCCGATGCATGTCCTACGTTCCTCATTTGTCGTCGTATGTTCTTCTCGTACTTTTTAGACACATCTCACCGTTGGGGAGATGTGTCCAAAACTGGCCAAAAACATCCATTGTTCCATGCGTCTGTTTTGCTCACTTTTCCTCCATGCGTAAAACTGACGACTGCCGACATGACCGTTTCGTTGGTTTATGTGTCAGTACCACATGGTGACCTCTAGCCTTGCTGCACACTCATCCCACCCATACAGGTGTTTGACTGACCGTAGAAGAAACAATGCTCAGGGCCACGTGGTGGCGTGCACTCCTGCCAGCCCAACGGCTCCTCCCAAGAGACCAGCAGGCTTCATTATGATGAGTTATTCTCACTCCCAGTCACATGTGTGATGCTTGACATGTTTGCCTATCATGCACCCTGAGGTTCTCCTCGCTGTGGTCGAAAATACACAAGAATGCAATATTCCCACTTCTGGGTGGTGATTTGAGCCACCAAGTCGGAAGGAAGCAAGCCAGAGTGAGCTCGCTGCACGCTCGCCTGTTCGCGCTCTATTCAGTGAGCTTCCATGTGACTCGCGTTGCTTGTTTGTTGTTTCTCGTCACTCTTGACTGAAACTTACGCGGTCACTCGCTATGGCTTTGCACTTGTCCTGATGTGCTACTTGCTCCATCGTGTCAGTGTGCTTCAAGTCTCTTTACTGGTATCACGGCCGTCCACCCGAACACCTAAGGAGCGACGATCATGCCTACACTGCCATCGCGCTTGCATCCGCGGCCACCGCTGCCATTGCTGTCGCCGCCGCCATCACCATCTGCATGCGCCACATAGCAGCAATGGGCACTACGTGCCTGACCTCTGCAGCCTCTACCGTACTTCGTGCCATGCACATGTACAAGCCCTCAAGCGAGGGGAGCGTGGGCAACACTGCGGACTCTACCGCGACATCACAACCGCCCGCAATTGTCGACACCATTGTTTGAGACAGTAGTATCCAGGATCAAGCCCCCCCCCCTCCTTCCATCTCTTCTCTTTACGTCTACGTTGACCAGTGTCACAGCTGTAGTTATGTCTTCAACTGCTTATTCCACAACACTTTGGCATTTGCGACTACCTTCCCTTGTTCACCATCTCTCGCAGGCACCGCAACCGATTCTGCTCTCCACAGTAGCCTTGGTAGCTGGACTCACAACACTGGAACTCTAGAGAGCCACACCCAGCGGAGTTCCAATCATGACCATTAGGGAGCACCGCCACTTTGGTTACGACTCCAGCCAGGTTGGCGTCCCGTGAGGCTCCTGATCAGCTCGCTCTTACGGCGTACTACGAGGGGCACGCAGTGCACCACCACTCTTGCTCGCGGTCTCGCTCGCGTCGGGGTGGGAGCGGTACCACCTCAGTCGAGTCTCCGCCATCTCAACCCTCAGGAATGTCACACCACATGTCCGTAAGCGTGACCCCCCCAGCTTCCCCTCATGTGAACCTTCCGCCACGTGACGGCTCCGCCGAGACCGTCACCTTTGCTCACTTGTGTGCGACGTTTGTTGAGGACGCCACCGTCCTCTCTGACACGCTCATGCATGCTGCAGCCCTAGTTCTAGATGGCGCAATCGCAATAATAGCCACATTTACAGCAGCTGCTAGGGCTGCCCGTGCTCCCACCAGTACATCCGCTGGTAGGGCCACGGAAGACTTCACTGAGGTAGTTGTGGTTGTGGGCCCCATTGCTGCAGCAGCAACAGACATAGGTATGCAACTTGCAGTAGCCACAGCTGCCATCACATTAGCCATAACATCAGTAGCAACTGCCACAACCGCTGTTCCATCATCAATTTGCACCTTCACAACTGTAGTTGTGACATCCGCGTCATCATCTCCATCGACTGTCTCCAACGTCGTCACCGCCCTCGTCTCCATTGTAGCTGTTCTCACCTCACCTGGTGCCCCTTTTGTGTCGTGGTCTCTTGCCCTTGTGGTTTCAGCTGGTGGTGTAGTTTCCATTCTCGCTACAGCTTCTGCTTTTGTCATACCTCCACTTCTCTCCTTTCTCTGTAGTCCACCCCGTACTACGGCCTCGTGAGCTGCTTGTCTTCTTGCCTCTAGCATGCTTACCTCTTGTCTTATCTCTCCCTACGGTGGCCTGTCTTGTCTAACCACTGGTGGGTTTTCCTGCAAGACTTCCATTACATGCCGAAGACACTCCTGTTTTTCCCACGCCCATTGGGGCGGGAGAAACTCTGTCCAAATTTTTCTGGTAGAGTCCCACAGTCATCACCATGCTTGGTGACAAGGAGTCAGTCATCGCTGATTTGCAACGACAGCTAAACCTCACGCGCGAGGCTTAGCGCGAGGCTGAAGATCGCCTCAGAGTCGCAAATGACGATCATGCCATGTTTGCTGATGAAGTCGTTGCCATTGTACTGAAGCACCTGACTGCTGTGTCTGTCTCACCCTCTCTCACTCCTACTAGCACCAGCGCTAAAGCCTCTTCCACGCCGTCAGCTGCTCGCACTACCACCGCCGAGCCTGTCGATGGTCCGCCTGTTGCTCCACCCGCTGTTGCAGTCCGCCAGCATGAATTCTTCTCCCAACCTCTTGTCTTGGCCGATGGCTAGCCTTCTCCTCCTGGGAGACTTGCTTTAGCGCCTGGGCTTAGGGGGAACGCCTCTGGCAGTACTATGTCGGAGCAGTCCATCTTTCACGCCTATCACAGACAAATCCGCTTGCACCGTCGGAGCTCTCATTGTTGTTGTACGAGAGACGCTCGTCGATGAGGGAGGCACAGACAATGCTGAACCTTCCACACAGAGTCTGGCTGACCCTATTGGGGCGTACACCATGTTGCGTTGTCACATCACTGTCACTTGGCAAGGTGCGCAAGGTGCATACAATGTGGAGTTCAACACGCTCTTAATGCATGTGGATGAATGAGCAAATGTGTATTTCACACGCGAGCTCGAACCTTTTCATGACCTTGATGTTGCTGCACCAGGTCAGTTGTCGGCGGTCCTTACCATGGTCAACGGGCTCATCCCCGAGCTGTCAGAGCTCCTGTACGATGTTGAACGAGGCGCACAGGCTGGGCACCTTGCCGCCTAGCCTGTGGCACTTAGGTCTCCGCCTGGTGTTGGCGCTCTGTGAGACTTCACCGCTGAGCACCTTGCTGCATGGTGGACCAGCATCCTGAACAAGTGTTTTCATCGCTCCACCATCCTGGGAGTTCCTGCTGTCACCATTGTTGCCTTTTCTTCATCCTTCGATGCCATCCCCACCTCTACCTCTTCTTCCTCCACTTCCTCTACCGCTACGGCCCTCGCTTCTCAGGGCCGTGGACGTGGGCGTGGCAAAAGCAAAGGCAAGGGAAGACCTTCAGATTCCACCTGGTCGCGAGTACCCGATGAAGTAGTGTCCTTGAATTGCGGCTCTTCCGGGCACTCTACTCGGAAGTTCCCAGCACCTCCGGATGACCTCCGCTTTGCTCGTTATGCGTGTCCACTGGGCTCATTTGAGCGGCTCCACCTCCTCTATCGCCAGCACCAGCTCGGGCTGCAGCACATCGGCTTGGTCCCCTAGTCCCTTCTCTGCCCATGCCTTCTCTACAACTTGTGTTCTCTCCATGCCTCCACTGAACTAGATCCCATGGGGCTGGCCGCCGTCTCATGGAGCCCCTGTCTACTCAAGGCCGCCTTCTGCCACCTACTTTGCTCCTCTGTAGCTGCCTCCTCCCTCAGGATCCTCTGCTGTGTCACCTGCATCGTCAGTCCACATCGAATGTCTGCTCGAGAAGTCTCTTCTCCAGCATATCCATCTTTGCGATAAGGTAAGTGAGAGTGTAGCTGCACTGGCCAGAGGTCCATCATGTTACACTAACTCTGTTCTGCATGGGGACCCCCTGGATCATGTCCTTGGCTTCCAGTTTGCGTCTGTCCAGTGGGTCGAGCATTGGCAGTCTTTTATTCTACCGCGTCGTCTCGCTGTTTGTGACTTATCTTCCCCTCCTGTTGGCACTATCGCCACGTGTGGTGTCCTTCCCCATGTCCGCATCTCTGCTGGCTTCTAGGTCCTCCATTTGGGGCCACCCACCACATTACGTCCGCCTGTTCCTCATTTTTCTTGTTTTCTCCAGTCGGTTCCATTTGCTTTGTGCGTACCGGCCCCGGCCAGTTGCTCCCCGTCCAAGGTGTGGGTGTTGTCCGATTTGTTGGTCCTAGTGGTGCACTATTCTTGCCTCACATTCTGTACCTGCCTTCTTTGGAGCTTAGTCCGCTGTCGGTGACCTCTCTAGACAACCAGGGCATGGATCTCTCATCCAGTCAGGGTGTTGGCAATATCTGTCCACGTCCCTCTGGTCGTGCTATTTTGTAACGTGTCAAGTGTCACAAGCTTTACTGTGTCCCTTTGCTTGCTCCCTCTTCCTCTTTGGTTGGATGTGCGCTTGTACATGTTGCTTCCTTTCTCTCTCTAGACCATGCTCGTCTCCTACATTGCTGTCTTGGCCATGCTCCGCTTGGCCTGCTCTTGGTCTGTCCCTATCCACGTTTCCATCGCCTTGTCCTTCCGACTACGTAGAATGCGCACAGGGCAAGATGCATCGCTCGCCCTTTGCTCCTCTGACTCCCATTCCACCCAGCCCCTTGATCTTGTCCACGCTGATGTGATGGGTCCTCTTTCCCATGATTTCCTTGGGGTCGCTGGCCGGTATGTCTTGTGCTTGATTGATGATTTCTCTTGGTTTCGCTGGGTCTTTGCACTATGCTCAAAAAGCGATGTCTGTACTGTCCTTGAGTCGTGGCTCCCGCAGGCCGAACGCTCTTGTCAACGGTCTCTGCAAGTTGTTCTGCAGTGACCACAGCGGTGAATTCCTTGGTCCCAATGCCCGGTTCCTTGAATACAAAGGGGTGTGTCTGAAATCCTCAGCTCGCTACAAACCCCAGCAAAACAGGGTTTGTGAACGCTGGAATTGCACTCTTGTCGACAGTGCTCGCACTCTCTTGTCTGAGTCCGGTCTGTCACCACTTTTTGCATTAGTGGCCATGAGTTACATGCCCTGGATCGGGAGCTGAAATCCCCACGGTCCTCGCCCTTACATTATCACCCCTTTCGAGTGTTAGTATGGCACCCTTGCTGATCTCCGGTTAGCTGGTGTCGGGGGTAGCATTACGTGTGTATGGCTGCCCGAGGACCTTCGCAAAAGGAAGCTCTCTACGTGTGGGCGTCTTTTCCCGTTTCAAGGTGTCTCAGCCAAGTCCAAGGCCTGGCGCTTTTGGGATCATGAGTGCCAGCGTGTTGTTGAGTCTCGTGTCGCGCTTTTCTTTGAATCTGTTTTTCTTCCCGATCTCCACCGTCCTTGGTCCTCCGCCACCTTGTTGCCTCCCTCTCATTTGTGGGGGGAGGTTGGTTCTGCAGTCCCTACGGTCCTTGTTATCTTTGTTGGTCCCGTAGTCCCTGCTACTGTCCCTTCTTCGCAGCCTCCACCCTCGTCACGTCCCCAGGTTTCTGACACAGTTCACGAGCCTCTCGAGGCCCTGTCACCCGGCGTTCCTGCGTCTCCTGTCCAGTCCTCCCCTTATGTTCCCTCGGGTTCCACCTCTTCTCCTCATTCCACAACGTCGCCGACTCCATTGACCTCAACTGTGCCCAGTCTGCTTGCCCCTGCAATGCTTGTGCTCACTGCCCCCTCAGGCCCTATACCCTTCTGACCCTTTTTTCCTTGGTGGATGCCTCTGCACCCTCCCCACTCGCTCCTCAAGCATCGCGGTGTCTCACTCTCATCCATCGCAGTCTGACCCCAAGCAGTCGCCAGCGGTCCCTACCGGTATGGACGCCTTAGGCCTGGCCACAGGGGTTGTCCACCCCAGTTGTGCTCTGGGGTATATGCTGCTCGTGAAGAAGCATGAGAGAGCGCTTGAAGCCGCCATTCTTAGCAGCTTTGCACAGTGTCTCACCACTACCTCCACAACGCCCCCGTCTCCTGATCCCACCACAGTCTGGCAGGCACGGCAGGAACTGATTCTGAGCAGTAAGATGCTGCCATGCAGGATGAGCTGAGAGCTCTAGACGATGATGCTGTGTATGAGCTAGTCAATCTGCCGCCGGGTCGCAAGGCTATTGACACCCGCTGGGTGTTTTGACAGAAGTACAAGCCCACGAGCAACCTCGATAAGTACAAAGCACGGCATACTACCAAGGGTTTTTTCCAAGTATCCGTTGTGGACTTGGACGAGACCTTTGCCCCCATCGGCTGCTACACCACCGCTCGCGCTCTCCTCAGTCTCATTGCATATCATGTTTGGAATCTTGAGAAGATGGACGTCAACAACGCCTTCCTCCACGGATGGTTGGAGAAGGAGATCTACATGGTCAAGCCCCCAGGCTTTATAGGCATGACTGATCGGGTCTAGAGACTACAAGGCACTCTACGGCCTCAAGCAGTCTGCGAGGTGTTGGAATCAAGAGATCACCTCAACCCTGGAGAAGGTTGGGTACCAACGGGGCACAGTCGACCCTTCACTCTTTTTCACTCTAGTTTCAACACCATTTGCTACCATTCTTGTCCATGTCGACGACCTACTGATCGCATTTTCTAGTAGGGAGGCAGTCGGGGCTATGAATTCCCTGCTGCATTTCATGTACAAGATGAAAGACTTGGGTCCTGCTCGTATCTTTAAGGCATGGAGCTTGAGCATGACCGTGCTCGTTGTGTCCTTCACGTTCACCAGGCTGCATGCGTTAGGAGCCTGGGGGAGCGTTTTGCCTCCCTCCTCGAGTCAGCACCCACTGCTTCCACACCAATGACACCTGCCGGATAGCGGTTATTGAAGACACCGGACATGTCAAAGCTGTGGGAGCCAGTCAATGTGACGGATTACTTGCGAGTGATTGGGTCTCTGATGTATCTGGCTTCCACCACAAGCCCAGATGTTGCCTTTGCTGTGAACTCTCTTGCTCAGTTCTCATCGTGCCCCAGAGCACAAAACATGGAGGTAGCATTGTGTGTGATAAGGTTTGCACTCTCTACCGCTCACGTTGGTCTTTGTTACCGAGCACAATTGTCAGTGGTTGCTGATGGATACACTGACAGTGACTGGACACGTGATGTGGATGCTCACAGTGGCATGGGCTACATTTTTCTTGTCGAAGGGACAGCAATCTCGTGGAAGAGCGGCAAGCAAGGCTGTGTTACACGCAGATCAAAGTGAGGCTGAATATGTTGCTCTTAGCGTATGGACGTGTGAGAGTGTCTGGATTTGTCACTTATTACACCAGTTGTGTGTCACCATCCACTGCATCACCCTACGATGTGAAAATCAAACCACAAAGGCAGTCACTGAGCACATACTTGCGATGCATGCCATCGTATGATGTATGCGAGCACATACGATGGCACAAACTTTGTGCGAGTATGATGCATGCCATCGTATGATGTATGCAAGCACGATGGCATGCATCATAATCACACAAAGCATAGCAATGTTGAACATCATTTTGTGTGTAAGCGTGTGCATGTAGGTGATTTCCAGATCGTATGGGTTGACACTAGACAGCAGTGAGCTGATTTCCTGACTAAGGCCTTTAGCAGCAATGTTTTCAAGGTAGCTGTTCCCGCTGTTGGACTGTTGTGTGTCCGTAATGCTGCCGGCTGAGTTGGTGTCCCATGTGACTGTCACTGACCTCCCGTCAGCATTTTGATGAAGTCCCTGGCCAAGTCTCCTAGTAATAGAGATTACTACTGTGAAAAAATCCGGCGCCAGAATTTGCTGCTCACATTTCAGCACAGTTTCGATGAGCGATTAGGCCAAGTCCTCCAGTAACAAAACATCACATTTGAAGAATCATATCCCTGCCAAACTTTGAACCCCCATAACTTCCATGAACATCCATGTAATGAAGCCGTTCAACTTGCTACAGGTCAAGCTCCACCTCATGCTTCACATGCAACTGTAAGGAGTAGATACAAAGTATTATGAATTCTTGTAGAGGTTTATGTAGTTCTGCCTCCATCCTGGGCGTACACAGGGGTAAATGTTTAGCATTCTCCCCCTTGCACCTTCCATGCCCGTGGCCTCTTGCTCACCCCAGTTCATCTTCCACTGTGCCAGCCAGCTTATCATAGCTTGTCATGCCAAGGCCGGCCCTGTTGATGATGTGCCAGGCTGTAAGCCACGCATTGGTCAAGGAGACCGCAAGCATGTGCTTGGCACTGCAGTGCACCAATACCACCTATCCTTTGTCAGCCATGTTATGTGTGTAGTGATAGAATACATCAGATTTCTGGGTCCTTTGGTGTTGCATCGAATTGTTGATTGGTTAGGTGGAGACAGTGTTGTTCCCCTGCACCATCGTTGGCTGCTGCTCTGGCACGCCCAGTTCCCCCAGCAGCTTGGGGAGCTACATCGCTTCCTTGACCGCCTCGGCCAGCATGTCGTTCTCTGCTTCCATTGTGGAAGTGGTGATGTATTCCTCCTTCCTGCTGCTCCATGAGACCAATGCATCCGCAAGGAAAAACATGCAGCCGGATGTGGTCTTCTGCTTATCCACATCACCAGAGTAGTATTTTTCCGTGTACCAAAACAAATGCAAGGTCCTGGTTCTCCCCTTTCCATTGAACCCCATGCACACGTGAAGCATAATGTTCAGGTAGCAGAGGATATGCTTGACCGCTTTCCAGGGTAGTGGCCCTGGACTGGCCACATACCTGCCTACTTGGCCAACTGTGTAGGTCAGGTCAGGTTAAGTCCCCACCATAGCGTACATGAGGCTGCCCACCGCTAACTGGTACAACAACTCTGCCATGTCATCTCACTTTTGTTTTGCTTTTGGTGTGATTGCCACACTCAGGTCACAGGTTTTTGAGATTGGACCACCGACATGTTTGCAGTCTTCCTCGGCGTACAACTTCAGCACCTTGGCCACACACTTTGCCTGCCCCAGCTCAAGTAAGCGTGCCTTCTCGTTCCTTGTCAGGCTTATTCCAAGGTGGAACTCCAGCTCCCCCATGTCAGACATCTGGATACTGCCGCTCAGCTGCTCTTTCAGGTGCTTTACATTCCACAAGTTTGAGGAACACAATAACAGGTTCTCCACATAGAACGCCATGATCTGATCGAGTTTTTACTTTTCCACATGTACATGCTGTGATCAGATTTGCAGTGTTGAGGCCAAAATGCACTGTGTAGCCATCCATCTGCTAGTAC
>SZWC01002862.1:153796-164793 GCA_023375785.1 Penium margaritaceum
GCCATGATCTGATCGAGTTTTTACTTTTCCACATGTACATGCTGTGATCAGATTTGCAGTGTTGAGGCCAAAATGCACTGTGTAGCCATCCATCTGCTAGTACAAACACCACGGTAACTTTTCTAGCTCATACAATGAATTGCACAGCCTACATACTTTTCCCTCCATTGCATCCACCCCCTCTGGCACTTCTACAGAGATCTCCTTGTTGCAAATGCCATTGAGGAATGCTGCTTTAATGTCCATTTGGTGAACTACCCTGTCCTTAGCAGCTCCAACCATGAGGTCCAACCAGATCCATGTGAACATGGTAAAAGGGGAAAACGTCTCGCCGTAGTGCTCACCCTTGCAATGTGCAAAGCAATTTGCCACCAGCTGTCACTTTTAGGTCTCCACTTTACCCTCCTTGATGCACTTTGTTTTGAGGACCCACTTGGACCCGATGATCCTGGAATTTGTGGTAGTCCACTATCTCCCATGTGTCATTTGCAGCTATGGATGACAGATTTGACATGAGAGCTGCATCCTATTGCTTCCCTTTTGCCCATGGAGGTGCCTCTTGCATGGTTCCATGCTCAGCTACGGATACCATCATGCACCGCACCTTACTGATCCAGGTGTTCATTCCTGCATCTGATCGTTTTGCCTCATTTTGCTGCCTTTGGCTGCATTGCGGTGATTTTGATGATGCCGGCTCCTGGTCTTGCTGTCACTCCATGACAGCGTCATCTTTGTTCTAAGACTCTACTACTTTGGCTGCGGTGTTTTCTGCCCTGGCAGCACCTGCATCTGCACTGTCGGGTTGTTATGTCCCAGCACCATTGTACTCCAAAAAGGTGTCTTTGATTTTGGCTTCTCCTGGATCCTTTTGATGGGTGAGGAGCTGGAACCACTCCCATTGATCAGGAATGTCCACCATGCTGATATCTTTGCTGCTTCTGCTGCTACTGCTGTAGCTCTGCTGCTCATAAAACTTGATGTAACCATTGCTGAAGCCACCCCCTCCCCCTCCCCCCCTTTGCACATTCTGTTGAACCAGTACGCCCTTTGCGCAATCTTGTAGCCAATGAAGGGGCACAGCTTGGCTTGCAGGTCCAGTTGACCATCACTCCATTCCTCTACCTGCACCATCGTGTGCACGTTGCACCCGAAGGCCTTCAGACGTGCCACATTAGTCTTGATCCCACTCCATACCTCCTGCCACCTCTTCCAGCTCATCTTTCCCTTTCAGGACCACCGTTGGGGTGAGGTTGGTGGTGTAGCTCACCATGTGCACTTCTTATGCCCAGAAGTTCCACAGCAATCCTGAAATCACGAGCATCTTCTGCACCATGCTCAGAGTTTTCTGGTCTGTTCAATCTGCCACACAGTTAGACTGTGGCGAGTATGGCATCGTATGCTCCTACTTTTGCCTTGCTACTTTAGTCACCCGCTGTCGTCCATATAGTCTCCATTGTTGGTGCTGCGTTGAGCTCTGACCTTATGGCCAGTCTGCCTCTCCACCGTGGGGACGTACTCCTTCAGCCGGTCCAGCACCTTGCCTTTCCGCTTCTTGAAGTAGATGTAGGACTATCCACTACAGTCATTGACGAAAGTGACAAAGTACTGCGTACAGCCTTTTGACAGCCTTTTTAATGGTCCACAAACATCACTGTGCATGACCTCAAGAAGTTCCTGGGCACAGCCTGCATTCTTGATGAACAGCTTGCACATCCCCTTGCTCAAGAATCATGGCTCACACCTTTGTGTACTGCTACATCTGTTGCCACATCTACTACACAGGTGATGTCAAGCATGTAGACCATGTTGCGCTTTGCCATTTCTATTATGGTTGCCGGCAAAGAATTCCCTATACGCAGATGCCAGAGCTCCAAATCACCTCCCCCTCCTTTAACCCAATGAACAAGGACACCGGAGGCAAGAAGGAACTCATCGACGAAACCAAGAAGTACAACCTCCCCGGGGAACTCGTGGGCTGAGTGGCCCTCATTGGTGCCAAATCAGCACACACCCTTCATGGCATCCTTCTTTCCGTTACCATTGCCGCCACCTCCAGTGCTGTTGCTGCTACCACCATGCGTTTTGGTGACCAGGACTGCTAAGGCAGATGAGGCCTCACCACCGTTGTGATGCCGTGCCTCATTGCAATGATAAGTGTGAATGCGCCATAGGTGAGTTTTTCCTCTACCCATCCTCTAGGGACGCTGATGAGAGGGCTCCAACTGTCAGCAAGAGCCAATAGGAGGTTCATTCCATGAAGCTACAAGTCGACCTTCCATCTCACATCACTGTGTTGGAAGGCATGTGAATTGATCTGCTGCATAACGGTGAGGATGCCCTCTCCCTCCTCAATCCTCGCCACGAGAACTCGCTTCATCTCGGAAGTTTTGCTTGCAAGCAACATCAATTGGTGGATGGTGCANATTAGATGACAGTAGCAGCATAAGAGCCTCCATGTTTGTAAATACCCAGTTCTCCTTATCTATTACTTTTGCCTTGCTGAGCACCTCCATGCCCTTCATCAGACCAAGTGAACCTTTGTGTGCTAGATGAATCTCAGAATGCCACTGCCAGAGCCCAATTCCAGGAACACTTGCATGCTTTCCTATCAGCTGTGACTCCGTATTCAGTGCCATGTACTTCTGCTAAACGGGTTGTCAGAAGTTAGCAGCGAGGTCATCCTAGATGCTCTTCTTGTCCTCTGTGGAATTTGTGAATGTTTTTGAAACAATCAGGGCTCTGGGGCCCACAAGCATTCATTGAAAACTCAGTTGCAATGTGCTCCTCCAGAGGTCTGGGGTTCATGGCTCTGAGACAAAGCATAGGCTTGCTGGTTGCTTCACGCTATGTGAGACAAGTTTAGGCAGAAATAAGGAACATCTGAAGATCAAAGCACCGGGTTTGAGTTATGGTTTGCTGTTTTGACAAAGACCACATCAGCAGATTCATAGGACTGACAAGTCTTCATACACACCAAAGAGTGACTGATTGAGCCAATTGTATAGGAACATTTGCTTGCCGCAGTGCAGGTCACACACTCACCAGACCCACTTCATGCCACCTTTTGCCACCTGTAGCATCCTCACTTGGCAATTTTATGCACAGGAGAACCGCCTATTTGTGAGGACAATTCAATTTGAACGTAGTGTAGGTGTCCCCTGTACTGTTTGGAGGTACCGCGATACCTTGAATATGGAGCATGGTGTTTGGGTTTGACAGGGTTTGGAACCTTTCCGCTGACCTCCAGTCAGAATGTCGACAAAGTTTCTGGTAGTTTCAAGACTTCATTTTTAACAAAATGAAGTCTTGAGTTGCACGTCTGAAACCCACAAATTTGGCAAATTTCCCCAGTCACAGCCTGTGCTATTGCAGGGATATCCGGTGCCAAAGTTTCCGCTCAAATTGTGGCACAGTTCAGGACTGCAGTTTGGCTCTGTCCTGTCGTAATGAATTGTAATCCAGAGAAACGGCCAAACTCTGCCAAACATTGAGCGCCCATGAACCCCTTACATCTCAAAAGAAACAAAAATTTTCAACTTTCTACAAATCCAGCTTGAATTCCTGATTCCCATGCAACTATTAGAACTGGATGTAGAGCACTGTGCAAGCCTGTAGATGTTTCCACAGTTCCCCCTGTATCCTGGGAATGTGGAGGGGAAAACTTTCAACACCTGAGATCTACCTGATCTGCAGCAGCAGCAGCAGCAGCAGCTGCTGCTGCAATGGCAGGTGCCAAAGCAGAAATTCCAGCTGCAGCAGTAGCAATATCACAGACTGGCTGAACAGGATGGCTGGCATCATCAAAACCAGTGTCTGCATGCACTGCAAAAAGCTACAAACTCACGGCTCCAAGTGGCCATTCTTTAGCTCATGGCTTGCACTGCGCTGCTAGTGTCTTTCACATGTGAGAATTTTCTGAACCAGATTTGCAATACTTAATGTTCCAAAAATACATCCTTCCATCTCCCTACCTAGTTGACGACGGTCCAGACCATCCTTCCCAAAAATTGATGAGCATCTAGAAGTAGAGGATGCACTTCTGAAGTTGGGATGGGGGATTTTTGGGGCCACCATTTCAGCTTATGTGTGGTGTGACCAGCATCAGAAGCCAGCCTATAATGCCATGGCCATGAATGCAAAATGTGAAAGCACTGCTGTGACCAAGAGGGTATGTTAAGACCTCAATGGCTTCTGATGCTGGTCACACCAGCATGGTGTGCAGCATGCTCTTCTCTCAAAGAGCATGCTGCACACCATGCCGAGGATGGTCTGGTTCATGCGTTCAACGACACCATTGCTCTGTGATGTGTAGGGTGTCATGGGCTGATGGTCGATGCCGCATTGTCGCAGCCAGCCCTTGTATGCCTCGAACTCTCTTCTGCTGTCACTTCACTACACCTTGACCTTTTCTCCGGTCTGCTGCTCAATCATGGCAAAAAATTCCCGGAGCTTGTGTCTGGCCTCTCCCTTTGTTTTGAGGAATTGTATCCACATCTTACAGATGTGGCCATTGATGAAGGCCTAGAAGAACTTGGTACCGCTGTTTGATGCCATGCAGAAGAGCCCACACACATCGGTGTCAGTAAGGTCCAAGGCGGCTTCTGCACGGTGACCGTTGTGCTCAAAGCGCTTTCTCTTTGTCTTGCCTTGGAGGCAACCTTCACACAAGTTGCCACACCCAGCTGCATCCTTCGTGCACCCCTCCATGCCGCGGACAAGCTGCTGTTGCTACATGACTTGAAGCGTGCTCTTTGCAATGTGCCCAAAGCGTCTATGCCACAGCTCAGCATCTTTTCCGTGGCGGCAGAGGGAACCTTCTGAGTTGTCATTGATGTGTTCTCTTGTGTTGGTATCGAGACCACAGTATGTGCCACACATGCATGATCCTTGTCTTCTAAGCTATTTGCCAAGGTTTTCTGCATTAAGTACACCCGTGGAACCAATGTTATGCGGTCTTTGTTGGCATAGATGACCTTTATGTCTTCATTCTTGACAATAACAGCTCTCTGGTAAAGCCATGAGGAGGATCATAACTTGTATGTTTTCATTGAGGTCCCAAGTCATTTGGCAAGCCTTGCTAAGGAGTCCCTCAAACTCCTGTAGGAATTGACTCTCCCTCATTTACCTGCATGCTAATCAGCCATTGTAGGATGATTAACTTGCGTGCAAGGGGTGGATTGGTGCACACAATTGAGCTTGGGGTAAGCATCCAAAGCCGGTGTGAACCCCGCAATGACAGAAACAACCTTCTCGGCTAACGCATTGCTGAGGAATGACATGACAATATCATATCGTTCTGTCCATGTTTCGTGTTCCAGTGAGCCCTCCGTGGGAACCTCCTCCTCTTCTTGTAGAAGCTTGATGAAGCCTCGCACTTTCAGTGCCAATCCAAACTGCCTTCTTGAGAGCAGGAAGTCATTCCACTGAAGAATGGGGATTCATCCCATTGATTTGAGACCTTGGGGCAGTGCGGTAGCACTCACGGTTGCTCCTCTAGTCTACCCTGTGGTAGCCATTGTTGAGTTTGAGGACTGCCCTATGGCAGCCCCCACTGCTCTTGATGGGTGAACCAACTTAGCTGCCCTTTCATGCTCTCCATGTCTCAGCTACGTTGAGGCCTCTATAGGCTGATGTTAGCTGATGTGTTCTGCAGGTTTTAAGGTTCATATTCCCTGCTTACACCTCATGCCAATTCTAACCTGCAAATACTGAAGACCATTCACACCATCACACCCAAGGTCTTGCCCCCAAGAGCAGAGCTTGTCCTGGTTGGGATCTAAGGATCTTGCCCCCAAGAACAGAGCTTGTCCTTGGTCTCTGTGTGCTAAGTGCAAGCCCAGTCATTGGGGCTGATGAAGCAGATTGAGTCGATGTAGCCGGTTGAGCTGACATGCGTACCTGTAGAGAGCGTACCAAAGTAGAGCAAAGTGTGCCTTACAACTGGTCAGTGTGGACCCATAACCCCTTGTCAACCGGCTGATGTAAATGGACAAGAAAAGAGGGCCGTCCACTCCTAGAATTTCAGCTAGGAGAAGATATCAGCCTCAGGATCACGGTTCCACACTGAGCAGCTACAAGGCAATCACTTGCTAGCAACAATGTCAACGGAAAACTTGGTCACTTTTGTGCGAGTTGCTAGTCAGAGACTAACTTTTGGGACTAAAACCAACCAGTGCCTTCTTTGTACTGTTCCTTAGTTGGATAGCTCTGTGAGATGCATGATGTAAGAAATGCATGAACAGCAAGGGATTTCTGGGAAGGAAGGTTGTACGGAAAACGAGGAGGCTGATTGTAGAAAGCTGTTTGAGCCATGCTTCTAAGGGAAGGAAAAGAGGAATCTCTTGGAGCATAATGGTCAGCATACAGGGGCCAGCTTAAACCTGTTTGACACTCATATGAACAGATCATCCCACACTCCTTCAAGCGGAGGAAGCGACTATCTCTTGACCTTTTTTTGTGAACAAAGCTGCAAGGTGTGGATCTACTTCATCGAGTAATAGGGAGATGTCAAGAAGAAGCTGCAGGCGTTTGATGCCATGGCAGAGCAGTAGACTAGGAAGAATGTCAAGGTGCTACACAGTGACAGCGGTGGCGGGTACAATGCATGCAAGGGTTTTTTTGAACCAACACAGCATAAATCACAGGACCAATACGCTCTGCACCCTGTAGCAAAATGGTGCTGCCAGGAGAATGAAATATACCATACTTGGCATTACCCAAAGCAACATCTTTGACTTTGGACTTCTAATTTGTTTCTGGGTCAGAACTTTAACGAATTGGCAAGGGAAGCTTGGCCCATTGGGCCAAAACCGCGGTGATTGTGGGTCTCTGACCCTCAATCCATCCCGTCCAATCGCCCACAGCCCAGGGATCCGTTCAAGCCATGAGGAGAGGCGGGCCCGCACTACACTCCTCCCACCTAGGAGTGGACCCACCTTCGGCGTCCACAGCGGGAATTTTTCAATGTTGAAAAATTGCCCCTCCGCATGCCCAAGTGCGGCGCCGGGAGGCGCCGACGAGCCGCCAGAAAGTGGAAACGCCGCTCCGGCGGATCTGGCGACTTGAAAAATGCTCGGATCCTAAAATGGAAAATTTCCCCTGAAAGTTGCCAAGTTGCTAAATCCGGTGGAAGTTGTTTCGCCGGAATCGGACAAATATCGAGGGAGGTATGGCCTTCCAAAGTTGGGGTGTGCGCAGCGGCTCTGGGAGCCGGCTGCGACTCGAAATCTGGTCGATAATTGACCGGACCGAGTAACAAAAATAACATCTGGAGAAATCGCTCCGATAGGCCTGCCGAGGCGTCCGGTGGATGATCCGCCTGATCAGGTGGATCATCCACCGGATCCAGCAGTGCAGGTTGTTACTAAGGGACTTCGCCAAAAACCTGGCTCGACGTCCGAAACTCAGTAGTACGTTTTGTTACTCGGGGACTTCGTCAAAATTCTGACTACAGGTCCACGGACAGGTTTCGAACCTCATCACACCCCATCACCAAACACGACCCAAAAGTGGGTAGGGTACATGGAAACAGTGCAGGTGACCCCCACACCATGTGCAATGGGATATGCGCCTTGGGAAAGGTGCTTTGCACGTGAACGAAGGCGCCACCGCGAGTGGCAGTGTCAGGCTTCTGTGGTGGGTGAGACCTACGCTTTGGCAAACATAACTTGGGCTATGCTTGACCGAATTGCGCACATTTTGGTGCGTTGGAGAGCTCATAACTAGTCCTATAAATGTTGTCATCATGTCCATGCTCAAACACTAATACAAAACGACGTTATTTCCTTCGCAAACCGACTATCTCTAAATTCCTACTCACATAGCGTGAGGCGACCAGAAAGCTCACGCTCAGTCTCAGATTCGCCCAAAACAGTAGATGTGAACCAATAGAGTCTATCAGACCAACGTTGGGACCGCATCCACGTGGATCTTATACTGACAAAGGGTTATGGGTCCACAGGTCTGATAGCCTCCATCGTTCACCTCTTCCGCAACGTACAGTATCGTCATCTTGGACGTCGCCGTGAAATTCTGAGAACTCGTCGGAGTAGCAGCTCCGCACATGGCTCTGAAGGAGACGCAACCCATTCAGAAGTATGCGGGCGGCCCGGGCTTTGGGCTCTGGAGGTGGCATATTGAGTTGCACCTTACGCATAAGGAGCTGCTGGACGTCATGTTGGGAAAGGAGGTGCTCGCAGAGGCGACTGCTACGGACACGGAGAAGCAAGCCTTCGAAAAGAAGAAAACGGAGGCGCTCATGCTCCTGGTGTTAGGGATGGCCGAGTCGTAGTGGGGCTACTTCCAAGGCTGCAAGCTAGCAGCCGAAGCTTGGCAAAAGCTCTGTGCCATCCACCAATCCAAGTCGCTCGCAGACAAAATCTTTGCAATGAAGCGGCTCCTCACGATGAGAATCGAGGAGAGAGATGATGTCATCTCCGCCATGCAGCAGATCGAGTTGCTCACCTCACAATGCAATGACGTGGGGTGGAAGATCGACATACAGCTGCATGCGATGGCCCTCCTCATGGCCCTACCTGACAGTTGGGGCCCACTCATCACCGTCTTTGGAGGATGGTCGGAGGACAAGCTCACCTATGGCGCGATCACAGAGTGCATCCGCAACGAGGCGCAGCGTTGGAGCTGCGGGGAGTCCTCGTCTTCCTCATCTGCCCTCGTCACCAAAACACGTCGTGGCAGAAGTGGGGGCAAAGGAAGTGGCACAAAGGGCGGCGGTAAGAAGGGCGCCAAGAAAGGTGCGTGCCGCAACTGTGGCAAGGAAGGCCATTGGGCCTGTGAGTGCCCAGAGGAGGCGAAGACCGGTGGCAAAAACAGCAAGGGCAGGTCTCTCCTCAACGGCAACAAGAACCACTTCCTCAAGAAGGCCAACAGGCGGTGCCTGGATTCCGGGGCCGAGGAGCACACCCAAGTCAAGAAGGTGGGATTCGTCACCTACGAGAAGTCCTCCAAGTCGATGGTGGTCGCGAATGACAAAATCGAGCCGGCGGCCGGCCAAGGCGATGTGGAGGTAGAAGTCGTGGTTGGCGGTAAGAAGGAGCTGTACACAATTCGTGATGTGCTGCACATCTCCGGCCTGGCTGACATTTTGAGTGTCAGTCGCATGTCGGACAAGGGGTATGAGGTGCTCTTCTACAGGAAATGCGCAGTGGCGGGCATCGACAGCGACGGTGAGATCGTGCTGGAGGCAAAGCGGGAGGGCGGTATCTACATCATGGAGACCAAGGTGGTCCACGCGACATCAGATGCAGCAGACTCGAAGGAGCGCGTCGTCAACATGGCCAAGGGAGGAAGTGCAGATCTGGAGCTCTGGCACTGACAATTAGGGCATTCGGCGCCCACAACCGTTAAGGAGATGGCAAAGCGCGACATGGTGCGCGGCCTCGTCACCGACGGTGCCGACGCGGTAAGAGATGCAGCAGCGTACAAAAAGTGTGAGCCTTGCATTTTGGGCAAGGCGCGGCGCAAGCCGTTCAATGAGAACGAGGCTCGCGCAAAGGACGTGCTAGAGGTCGTGCACAGCGACGTGTGCGGACCGTTCAAAACGCTGTCAAACAGCGGCTTAAGATACTTTGTCACCTTCATTGACGACTGCAGCAGAAACCTCTACGTGTACTTCATGAAGCGGAAGGGCGAGGTCCTTGACCGGCTGAAGGAGTACGTCGCAACGGTGGAGAGGCAGACTGGACGGAAGGTCAGAGCGCTATGCAGCAACAATGGCGGAGAGTACGTGGGCTGCAGCGGGTGGATGAAGCAGCAGGGTATCAAGTGGGAACCCACTACGCAGTACTCGCCACAGTCCAACGGAGTGGCGGAGCGGGCGAACCAGACGCTGCTCAACATGGTGCGGACCATGCTTGTGGATGAAGGGTTTCTGCGAGGATTTTGGGCAGAGGCTGTGCGTACAACGAGCTACACCATCAACCTCACCCCAACAGCGGTGCTGAAGGGCAAGGGTGGCTGGAAGATGCCGCAGGAGGTTTGGAGCGGGCGCGATCCAAACGTGGCGCACCTGAAGGTGTTCGGGTGCAAGGCGCACGCTATGGTGCACGCGGCGCAAAGACGCGACAGCAAGCTGGAACCACGGGCAAAGCCATGCTTGTTCCTCGGCTACGAGAGTGCGCAAAAGGCGTACTGGCTTTGGGACTCGCGCACGTAAGAGATCATCGGCAGCCGTGATGTTGAGTTCGACGAGCAGCAGAGCTTCAGCAGTAGCAACGACATGAGCGTCGGGAACACACCAAAACAAGGGGAGTGGTTCCAGCTCCTAGACTACGAGGAGGAGCAAGCGGATGCAGAGATCGATGATGCGGCGTCGGAGCGGGGCGGTGGAGTAGGTTCAGCAGCCAACGTGGAGGACTCCGCCGATGATGCAGCTAGGCTGAAGATCCGGCGGAATGATCCGTCGAAGGAGGCACCGCGGGTACCGAAGCGTGCACTCCTGGCGGAGTTTGCGTTGGGCGTCAGAGGAAAAATCCTCCGGACGCACCGCCCGTCCGGTTGATGGTTCACCGGAGCGGGAAGAATCCTCGGGAAGCCGTCTGGTCGATGATTCACCGGAGCGGGCTGAGTCGGATGGATCGCAGCAGAGCAACGAGACGCCGCCAAGACTGCTACGCCGCAGCGAAAGGCAGCAGAGAGCAGGGAAGCGTTTCGACGCAGGCATCGGTCGATGGATCGGCATGACGCGGTGCATGCTGGCTGCATCAACGGAACCAATGACGGTGCAAGAGGCGCTTGCGCGACCCGAGGGAAAGCAGTGGGACGCCGCCATCAAGTCGGAGTTGGAGTCCATTGCAGAAGACGACACGTGGCAGCTGGTTGACAGGCCGAAAGATGCCAAGGTCATCGGCTCCAAGTGGGTCTTCAAGACCAAGTTCACAAAGGAAGGTGTGGTTGACAAGTACAAGGCGTGGCTCGTGGCAAAGGGGTACGCACAGCGTAAGGGCGAGCACTACGATGAGACATTTACCCCCGTCGCC
>SZWC01002862.1:166506-182567 GCA_023375785.1 Penium margaritaceum
ATCTGATCTTGTGCTCCTCAGACCTGCCGAGCCTACAGCAGCTGAAAGAGCAGCTGAGCAGCAGGTTCCAGATGTCGGACATGGGGGAGCTAGAGTTCTACCTCGGGGTGAGCATTACGCGGAACCGGAGGGCGCGCACGCTTGAGCTGGGGCAGGCCAAATACGTGGCCGAGGTGCTGAAGCGGTACGGCATGGAGGACTGCAAACCAGTGTGCAGTCCTGTCTTCACGACCTGTGAACTGAGTGTGGCAATGGCGCCGCAAACAAAAGAAGAGCGGGAGGATATGGCTGGGGTGCCTTACCAATCGGCGGTGGGCAGCCTCATGTACGCGATGGTGGCGACTCGACTGGACCTGGCCTACGCGGTGGGCCAAGTGAGTAGGTAGGTGGCCGATCTAGGGCCACTACACTGGCAGGCGGTCAAGCGCATCCTCCGCTACCTGCAGGCGGCGCGGCTCGCGCACCTGAGGTTCGACGGCAAAGGGCGGGCGGACCCTTTACGTCTGGTCTGCTACACGGATGCAGACTATGCTGGGGATGTGGACAAGCGGAAGTCCACATCCGGCTACGTGTTCTTCCTCGCTGGTGCAGCAGTCTCGTGGTACAACAGGAAGCACGAGAGCGTCGCCACCTCCATAGTGGAAGCTGAGTACATTGCACTAGCCGAGGTGGTCAAGGAGGCAGTGTGGCTCCACAGGTTGCTGGGGGAGCTGGGCGTGCCACACGTGGAGCCTACGGTGGTGCAAGAGGACAACACCGGCTCCATCTTGTTCACCAACAACCCAACGTAGCACAGGAGGACGAAGCACATCGCCGTGCATTATCACTACGCACGTGACATGGTCAAGAAGGGGCAGGTGGTGCTGCAGCACTGCAGCACGCACAACATGCTTGCGGATTTCTTGACCAAGGCGCAACCTGCGGACCGGCACGTGATGAGCGTGGCCGGACTTACGATGACCAGCTATGATGGGCTGGAGGGTGTAGCGGAAGATGAGTAAGAGCAAGCAGGAGGAGCGGGCATGGCAGGTGCAAGGCGGAGAATGTTGAAAATTGCCCCTCCGCATGCCCAAGTGCGGCGCCGGGAGGCGCCGACGAGCCGCCAGAAAGTGGAAACGCCGCTCCGGCGGATATGGCGACTCGAAAAATGCTCGGATCCTAAAATGGAAAATTT
The DNA here is from genome assembly GCA_023375785.1 of Penium margaritaceum. Classification (NCBI taxonomy): domain Eukaryota; kingdom Viridiplantae; phylum Streptophyta; class Zygnematophyceae; order Desmidiales; family Peniaceae; genus Penium; species Penium margaritaceum. The sequence continues at coordinate 167,681 of SZWC01002862.1, forward strand.
CCCCTTAATGTTGACGAGGTGCTTAATTTGGTGGAAGTTGTTTCGCTGGAATCGGAAACGTATCGAGGGAGACATGGCCTTCCAAAGTTGGGGTGTGCGCAGTGGCTCTGGGAGCCGGCTGCGACTCGAAATCCGGTCGATAATCGACCGGACCGAGTAACAAAAACAACATCTGGAAAAATCGCTCCGATAGGCCTGCCGAGGCGTCCGGTTGATGATCCGCCTGATCAGGTGGATCATCCACCGGATCCAGTAGTGCAGGTTGTTACTGAGGGACTTCGCCAAAAACCTGGCTCGACGTCCGAAACTCAGTAGTACGTTTTGTTACTCGGGGACTTCGTCAACATTCTGACTGCAGGTCCACGGACAGGTTTCGAACCTCGTCACACCCCATCACCAAACACGACCCAAAAGTGGGTAGGGTACGTGGAAACAGTGCAGGGGACCCCCACACCATGTGCAATGGGATATGCGCCTTGGGAAAGGCGCTTCGCACGTGAACAAAGGTGCCACGGCGAGTGGCGGCGTCAGGCTTCTGTGGTGGGTGAAACCTGCGCTTCGGCAAGCATAACTTGGGCTATGCTTGGCCAAATTGCGCGCAGTTTGGTGCGTTGGAGAGCTCATGAATAGTCCTATAAATGTTTTGATCATGTCCATGCTAAAAAACTAACCGAAAACGACGTTATTTCCTTCGCAAACTGACTGTCTCTAAATTCCTACTCATATAGCGTGAGGCGACCAGAAAGCTCACGCTCAGTCTCAGATTCGCCCATAACAGTAGACGTGAACCAATAGAATCTATCAGACCAACGGCGGGACCGCATCCACGCAGATTGCATCCCGACAAAAACTGCAATAACGGCCTGCTATCTTGTGAACATTACCCCTGTAGCTGCAGTTTGCAGGTACAAGAAGATAAACAACAGAAGCAGTGCGAGATTCCATAGGAGTGGTTGCAAAAGAATCTAGATGCCCCATATTTGAGGGTCTTTGGCTGCACTACATCAGCAAAGGTCCACGCAGGCAAAGGGAGTGGCAGATTGGATGCTCATTCCCCCAATTTTACTTTAGTTGGCAACAATACCACACATAGGGTACAGAATGTGAGACCAGATAGCTGGCAGTCTCATCCAAAGCTGACACATTGTGTTTGATGAGAGGATGCTAAAAAAGGGAGAGCTACTGGATCTACTCCATGCTCCCAAGTCAGGAGAGTGGTTTGTGTTGGTTGAGTAAGGAGATAAGGAACCTGAAAACTGGCTGATTATGCCACTGTATGTGCAGACTCATCACAGTGCTCTACAGGTTGAAACAGGCCACAAGGATGTGGTACAAGGATATGGCCGTGTTCATGGATGGAATTCCCTTCACGCACTGCTAGAACAACCTTGGCGTCAACGTGTCAGAGGATGAGAAAAGTCTGATGCTGGTTGCACTAAATATGGACGACCTCACTATTTTCTCATCTTCAGTCGAGGTGCCAAATGAGCTGAATACAAACCTCGGCAACAGGTTCACGATGAAGGACATAGGTCCTCTCGAGTACTACCTTGGGATCGCCATCGACCACAACCAAGCAGCAGCTACCCCTGAATTCAATCAGACCAAGCACATCTTGGAGGTTGTGAGGTGCTACAACATGGAGGAATGTAAGTCCAAAAGCACTCCAAATGAACAAATAGAGCAATCTCTCCTCCTCCATGTGCCCTGGCGATGAAGTAGAGCGGCATGAGATGGGGAGCATATCCTGTCAATCGGCTGTTTGCAGTCTTATGTATGCCAAGGTGGGAAGATGCCTTGATGTTTCCTATGCTGTTGGACAGGTCTACATATTCATGACCAATCCAGGGTCACAGCATTGGAAACCCATGAAGCGCATCTTGCACTATCTGCAGAGTACACGGCAAATGGGAGTCTAGTTTTTTGTCCTAGAATCATCCAATCATCTGTAAATTGTGTGCTACAGAGAAGCTGATTGGGGAGGGATAATGGAAAGGAGAAATTTGACCTCATGCTTGTGTGCATCCTGAATGATGGAGCGCTGACTTGGGCAAGGAGGAGGGAATGATATGTCTCTGTTGTTAACGATACAATCAAGCCGTCAGTGGTATTCTTAAATTTATTGCAAAAAGAATCATGCACCAGCAGAATCCTCTTTAACTCCAGGTGCCGGGTACATAATCTACCACAAGTGTTGAATTGTGAAAGTGTGCTCGGAAAAGTTAAGATAAATGCTTGGAGTGCTTCTAGTCTTTATGCTTGTCTGTTCATGTCAGTGGGTAGCGTTTCTCCATCGGCGCCGGTGATCGCTGTGGTACAGAGATCACCAACGCCAGGCAGGAAATCATGTCATGCTTTGGCCACTTATGGTTGGACGGTCAGGATAGACCACTGAGCTGTTGATGTTCCTGTGCCGTGGATTTTTCAGATGGAGATCACTTGCCATCGTGATCTCCATCCACCAATAAACCTGCTTTCCATCAAGGTACAGCAGTTCATCTTCTATTGCCTGGTCTGTCTTTGTTCTTGTGGCCTACGCACCCGGACTTAAGCTGGTTTGCCAATTCCTCATTTTTTCACGTGACATTTGTGCATGTCCGAGGGCTTGGTCTGGCATTGCCAACATTCCCCTTCGTGCCAGCCATACCCAGGGGCGTGTGTCCTCTTTTGTTTTTCTCTGCTGCTCATATTGTATCCCATGTCCTTCCGTTCACTGAAAGAGCACAACGATCCTGATGAAACATTCGATCTCCTTCCATTCCTGCAAGACATGCTGGGCAACTTCCGTTGCTCCGCTCCGTGCCATTGAATCTACTGTGTGACTGGTTGAATTGCAAAATATGTCCTGCCCCTTTTTTCCTTTATGTTTTCCAGACCTGGTCAAACTGGCGCATCGTCGCACTGCTTATCTCCATTGTTTGTGCCAAGGGTGCTGCTGCTATTTTTGCATCCTGTGTGCTTTTTTTGTTGCTACTGTTCCCTGGTGCTTTGCGTCGCTACTATTTGCTGCTGGTGACCTTTGCTTCCCATTGCTGCTGCCTGTGGCTTGTTTTCCACTGCTTCTTGCTGTTGCGACTTGGTTCTACACTGTGCCTTAAATTTTGGTAGGTGCTCACTGTCGCTGCTGCGTGCTGCAACTGCCCATCACTGCTAGATGTTGCCGCTGCTTGTTGCTGTTGCATACCACCAGTTTTATCCTTTCTTCCTGTTGCTGCTGCATGTTGCTGCTCCTTGCCACCACTGCTTGCCTCTGTTGCATATCGTCACTTTACGATCTTGTAGTGCCTGGGAAGAGAATGAAACAATATTCCAATGAGAGCTTGAAGCTGATTCTGGAGTTGGGGAAAGGATCAAGGCAAAAGGTGGAGCAGAAGCAGATGTAGTGTTTCCGCTTGGTGATCCTGTAGTACTCTCAAGAGAAGGAGTGAATTCGTAAAAAACAAGCCCTCCAACACCAGGAAACTCCGAAGTATGTGCTTGTAGTTGAGGAGACTCTGTAGTAGGGAAGTATTGTGAGCTCCCATCCTCATCCAAAGCAAAGAAAAAATCATCACAATCACTGTCATCCGAGTAAATGGATCGCTTTGGTGGATGGATGCCCCAGCCCAATTAAAACTGTCGTCAAAGTTGAGATTCATTTTTCTTCTGTTTGGCTCAGGTTCTTGTGTCGTGACATTTTTTGTTGTAGATCCTGCAGCTTATGGGAGTACTGTTGGTTGAGCTGGAGCCATTGTTTGTGTCGAGGCATCTGAAGGTGGAGTAGCTTTTACATCCTAAAGTGATGTGATTGGTTTTTCAGTTGACAGCTGCTGCCCTTGTTGGCGGCTGCTGCCGCTGCTGCTGTTGCTACCGCCACTGGGAGCTTCTGATAATTCTTTTCCCAGTTCAGGCCCCTGATGTCGTTTTTGAGTACACCGATCCCTTGGTTCGCCAATTCCTCGTTTTTTCACATGACATTTGTCCATGTCTGAGGGCTTGGTCTGGCGTTGCCAACATCTCTCTCGCCACTTTTGAGGCAGAGCTAATTGCTTTGTCAGAGGAATGTAATGAAACACAGTGGCTGTGCAGTCTCATGGAAGCAACAGTGTTTGGCATCGACAACAAGAGTGCCATCTTGATGGCACAGCAGGATGTCATCTCCCAGCGCAAGAAGCACATGAACATCAGATACCACTACTCACGTGATTGTGTGGCAAAGGAGATTTTGGACCAGGTGTATATTGAGATGAAGAAGTTAATTGCAGGTTGTATGACTAAATCAATTGACAGTGACTTGCACTCAGTAGGTACCTAAGGGATCGGTGTACTGATCGGAGTGGATGAAGACTAAAGACAAGTATAAGCACATATCACAGCAAGTGGACAGTGATGCAAGGGAGAATTTATTGAGTTTTGGTGCCCCCTGTCCACTGTCGTACCTTGGGAAGACTACGAATGCATTGCTCTTGTGGAGTAAGTCCCCTTATTCTGTTTCTAATAGTTCTTCTTATAGAAAGCAAGTACATCAACCCCGTTAAAAAATTTGGTTAGCACTGTAAAATTAGAGTCGTGAAGTCATGGCTTTGAGCCCTGGTAGGGGCACTTTTCTTTGGCCAGAAAGGATGACAGGAAGCTGTAGATGACAAGAAGTTGTTAGATGATTCCAGTGAAGAATGCGTTTTGATGGTCACAGGATGCTTGACATAGCAGACTGGTGAGGTGGACTAGAATTGCCCTGGAAGTAGACCTATAAGGAGCCACCATGCACACACTTCCATAGCCAGTTGTAAGACTATGAGTACATGTCATTTTCATGTGATTCCTTAGATTTCTTCACTTTGAGACTCCAAACATTGTTGTCAACTAAAGGCAGAGTCTAAATATACATTGGTTGGACAAAGCCCAAGAATCTTGCTCCTTGCGCAAACGTGACCAGGTGTAAGGATAAAGTTGCAAGGAAGTGATTCATATGAACAGCTCAGATTAGAACCATGATCGTAAGGGTGAAACTTCCTTCTAATGAGAAGACAGCAATTTCCATTGTGTCGGCCTTGCTTTCTAGTCCATTGCATCAGGCCTGTTGACACACTCATCTTTTGGGTGTAACTTGTCTTCGCTTAATCCACCTCCTTTGTCACTTTTATGCAAGTTCATCAATCTATACTCCTTAATGTTTTGTTCCAGCTCACCTACATCATGATGCTTCTATTCCCTTCCTGCAATCTTCTTCTTCATGCTACTCTTCACATGGGGTAAAGAATCGTTCTTTTACAAGCCCAGATGCATAGGTAGTTATAGATATGAGGTTCTCCCTTACCTATAAGGGACATTAATCACTCCTCTCTCTCTCTTTCACGTCATACATACTGTGTGCTTCCAAGTTTTCTATCAGTTTGTGAATTCTATTTGAATTAGATGCAGAAGTCACTACTCCGAGGCTTGACTGTGCTTGATCCCTTCTGCTATAGTCTTTGCATACATTTTTGCCTATCATCCAGAAGATGAAGTTTTTTTTCTGTTGATTGACGTGATTTTTTTTCTTATTCTGAAGAATTACTATGCTCTTCTGCTATACAGGTCACGCTCCACTTTGAATAGAAAAAACTATCATTCACCCTTGGAATTTTCTCCCCCCTTCCACAGTCCCTAGATCAACCATTCTTCTCTCCTTCCAATAGACTTCCACAGAATCCCTGTGCTTCATGCAAGCCTTGGCCAATCCTTCACTGTTCCTCTAGCTTTGGTGGAGGAATTCTGCCTGTGGAGTGGAGCAGGTTCACATTGTTGCCCACCAAAGCCCCCGGCTTGGACCTTTGAAAGCAAATATCTCTGAAATTCTTTCATGTTCCCTTTGGAGAAGTCATTTAAATAACACTTCCATCACCAGTTACTTTCCCTTGTCTTGTTTTATGTACCCTTCCCAGCACCACCTTTCTCTTATTATCCTTTTCACTCCACCGCACCTGTTACCTCCTTCTCCTTTTGACTGGGATTACCCCCATAATCTGCACCTTCCTTCAGTCCTGGTGAAACACCTCGTTCAAATTAATCAGGCTCATCTTCTGCCGCACTTTTTCCCTTTCACTGCTTCTGTCCCCCTTCCTTGTATCATTCCTCCTCTTCCACACCATCCACAAACACTCCCTCTTCTTGCTCCACCATGTCAGAAACCGGGGAGCGGTTCCAACGTGGCCCGACGGGTCTTTAGTGCTCACGGCTAAGTTTTGTGTGGGTGGTTCTGAGTCCAAGCGTGAGCTTTCTGGTCGCCTCACACATCAAGGATGCATCATAACGCCATTCTGGAGGCGCAAATGTCCCTACGTGTAGCGGCGGTGCCCCTTGCACCTATGGGGTCTGTTTTGATGAGTTAATCATCATGTTTGGTGATGGGGATTGATGTGGTTCAAAACCTGTTCGCGGACCTGTAGTCAGAATTTTGACAAAGTCCCCAAGTAACAAACTGTACTACTGAGTTTCGAACTCCGAGCCAGGATTTTGGCTAAGTCCCTCAGTAACAAACTGCACTCTTGAAATGCGGCGGATCATCCACCGGACGCCTCGGCAGCTCCTCCGGAGGAAAATCCCCAGATGGCATTTTGTTTCTCGTTCCGGTGAATTATTCACCGGAAGTCGAACCGCTACCCGCTCTCAGAGCCGCAGCGCACACCCCAACGTTGGAAGCCCATATCTCCCTCATTAAAAATCTGATTCCGTTGAAACAACTCCCACCTGATTTAGCGACTTGTCAACATTCTGGGGCAATCCTTTATTTTAGGATTCGAGCAATCCTCAAGTTTCCAGATCCAACGACAAGGAATTTCCTCTCTTTGGCTGCTCGGCGGTGCCTCCTTCGCAGCATTTGGGCATGCGGAGGGGCAATCTTCAAAATTCTCCCCCTTGCACCTACCATGCCCGCTGCTCCAGCTTGCTCTCACTAATTTTCCACTGTGCCCTCCATCCCATCCTAGCTGGTCATCCCAAGTCTGGCCACGCTCAATGCGTGCCGGTCCACTGGTTGCGCTTTGGTCAAGCAATCTGCAAGCATGTTGTGCGTACTGCAGTGCTGCAGCACCACCTGTCCGTTTCCAACCATGTCCTCTGCGTAGTGATAACGCATGTCGATGTGCTTCATCCTCCTATGCTGCGTCGGGTTGTTGGTCAGTGAGATTGAGCTGGTGTTGTCTTCTTGCACCACCGTACGCTCCTGTTGTGGCACGCCCAGCTCCCCCGGCAACATGCGGAGCCACAGTGCCTCCTTGACCGCCTCGGCCAGCACGATGTTCTCTGCTCCCACTGTGGAGGTGGCGACGCAGTCCTGCTTCCTACTGCACCACGAGACCCCTGCACAAGCAAGGATGAACACGTAGCCGGATGTGGACTTCCGCTTGTCCACATCGCCAGTGTTCTCTGCGTCCATGTATTAGACCAGACGCAAAGGGTCCGCCAGCCCTTGCCGACGAGCCTCAAGCATGCATGCCGCGTTGCCTTCAGGTAGCGGAGGATGCGCTTGACCGCCTGCCATTGTAGTGGCCCTAGATCGGCCACGTAATTGCTCAATTCACCCACCACGTAGGCCAGGTGCGGTCGAGTCGCCACCATAGCGTACATGAGGCTGCCCACCGCCGATTGGTAGGGCACACCTGCCATATCCTCTCTCTCTTCTTTTGTTTGTGGCGCCATTGCCGCACTCAGTTCACAAGTCGTGGAGACCGGACTGCCAACTGGTTTGCACTCATCAATGCCGTACCGCTTCAGCACCTCGGCCGCGTATTTGGCCTATCCCAGCTCAATAGTGCGTGCCCTCCGCTTCCGCATGATGCTCACCCTGAGAAAGTACTCCAGCTCCCCCATGTCCGACATCTAGAATCTGCTGCTCAGCTGCTCTTTAAGCCGCTATAGGCTCCACAGATCCGTTGAGTATAAAATCAGATCATCCACATAGAGTGCAATGATCTGATGGAGCTATTTGTCGCGCCGCACGTACACGCTGTGATCCGCTTCAGAGCACTTGAAGCCGACCTGTGCCATGAAGCTGTCCATTTGTTGGTACCAGCACCTGGGTTATTGTTTTAGCCCGTAAAAGGACTTCCGCAACTTACACACCTTGCCCCCCGGCGCCTCCATCCTCTATGGCACCTCCATGTAGATCTCTTTGTCTATGATGCCGTTGAGAAACACCGTTTTTACGTCCATTTAGTGGAGCTCCATGTCCTTTGCGGCCACCACTGCAAGGAATCGCCCGCATGCTTATGAATCTGGCGACAGGAGAAAACGTCTAATTGTAGTGCTCGCCCTTACGGTGTGCAAAACCCTTCACCACCAGTCGTGCATTGTATTTTTCAATCACACCTTCCTTTATGAACTTGGTCTTAAAGACCCACTTTGAGCCGATGACCTTGGCATCTTTCGGCCTGTCAAGCAGCTCCCACGTGTCATTTCCCGTGATGGACGCCAGCTCCAATTTGATGGTTGTATCCCATTGATCCCCTTAGGGCCGCACAAGAGTTTCTTGCACGGTAGTTGGCTCCGTTGATGCAGCCAGCATGCACCGCACCATGCCAATCCATTGACCGGTGCTTGCGTCGAAGCGCTTCTCCGCTTTTTTCTGCCTCCCGCTGTAGCGCGGTAGTTTTGGTGGAGCATCGTCGCTCTGATGTGATCCCTCTAACTCAGCACGCTCCGATGAATCATCGACCGGCTGGCTCCCCAGGGATCTCTCTTGCTCGGGCGAAACATCGCCCGAACGACCGGCACGTCCAGTGGATTTTCCACTGACACCCGATGCAAACCCTGCCAAGAGTGCACAACTTGACGCCCTTGATGCCTCTTCCGCCGGATCTTTCTGGTGGATCTCTTCATCAGCTTGATCGTCATCGGATTCCTCCACATCGGCTGCAACCGTTGGTGCACCTTCGCGCTCTGATGCTGCATCCTCAACTTCGGCATCCGCCAGCTCCTTCTCGTAGTCAAAGAGCTGGAACCACTCCCCTGTCTTTGGAGAGTCTACCACGCCCGCGTCATTGCTGCTGATGTGGCTCTGATGCTTGTCATACTCAATGTCACCGCTGCGGATGACCTCCTCCTTGCGCATGTCGTAGAGCCTGTTCGCCTTATGCGCGCTCTCATAGCCAAGGAGGAGATACAAATTTGCCTGTGACTCCAACTTGCTGTCGCGCCTTTGCGCAGCCTGCACCACTGCGTGCGCCTTGCACCCGCACACTTTCAGGTGTGCCACACTTGGCTTGCGCCCGCTCCAAACATCCTGCGGCGTCTTCCAGCCGCTTTTCACCTTCAGCACAGCTGTTGGAGTGAGGTTTATGGTGTAGCTTGCCGTACGCATAGCTTCTGTCGAGAAGCTTTGCGGCAATTTCACATCCACCAACATGGTCCTAACCATGTTCAGCAGTGTCTGGTTTGCCCGCTCCTCCACGCCATTTAATTGAGGCAAATAGGGCGTAGTTTGTTCCCATTTTATGCCCTGTTGTTTCATCCACCCGCTACAGCCCACGTACTCTCCGTTGTTGTCACTACGTAGCGCTCTGACCTTTCGCTCAGTCTGCCTCTCCATCGCGGCGACATACTCCTTCAGGCGGTCCATGACCTCGCCTTTCCACTTCATGAAGTACACGTAGATTTTTCTGCTATAGTCATCTATGAAGGTAATGAAGTAACGTGTACCGCTCTTTGACGCTGTCTTGAATGGTCTGCACATGTCACTGTGCACAACCTCCACCAGGTCCGAGGCGTGATTCACGTTCTCTTTGAACGGTTTGCACCATGCCTTGCCCAAAATGCAAGGCTCGCACTTTTTGTGCTTTGCTGCATCTGTCGCCTCTTCCGCACCGTCGATGACGAGGCCGCGTACCAGCTCATACTTCACCATCTCCTTCATGTTTGTGAGTGAGGAATGCCCCAGTCGTTGATGCTTGAGCTCCAGATCAGCTCCCCCTCTTTTGGCCAGGTTGATGGTGCGTTCTTGCAATTCTGCTGAGTCTGTCGCCGCAAGGATCACCATGGTCTCCACAATGTAGAGGCCTCCCTCACGCTTAGCCTCCAGCATGGGCTCGCTACCACCGTCCTACCGCACGACCGTCCCTCTTCTCTTAAAGAGCACCTTGTAACCCGTGTCAGTCAGGTGGTTGACACTTAGAATGTCAGCCAAACCGGGTACGTGCTGCACGTCCTTGATGACGTGCTGCACCCGCTTTCCACCAACCACCTCCTCCACATCCACGTCTCCTTGGCCAGCAACCAGCTCAACCTTGTCGTTTGCGACCACCATGGATTTGCTGGACTTGGTGTAGTTGATGAACGCGATGTTCTCGACCTGGGTATGCTCCTCCGCTCCGGAGTCAAGCCATCACCGGTCGGCCTTCTTGAGGAAGTGGTTTTGAGTGGCGTTGAGGAGCGCCTTCTTGCCTTTGGCATCCTTGCCACTGGCCTTTGCCTCCTTGGTGCACTCATGGGCCAATGGCACTCCTTGCCGTAACTTTGGCACGCACACTTCTGGGCACCCTTCTTACCGCCGCCATGTCCGCCACCTCCCTTGGCCCCGCTTCCACCACCATGCAGTTTGGTGACAAGGGCTGATGAGGACGACAAGGACTCCCCGCAACTCTGTCGTTGCACCTTGCTGTGGATGTACACTACGATTGCGCCATAGGTGAGCTTGTCCTCTGCCCATCCTCCCAAAACTGTGATGAGAGGGCTCCAACTCTCAGGAAGGGCCATGAGGAGAGTCATCGCCTGTAGCTGCGTGTTGATCTTCCACCCCACGTCATTGCACTATGAGGCAAGCGACTCAATCTGCTTCATGGTGGTGATGACATCATCTCCCTCCTCTATTCTCACTGTCAAGAGTCGCTCCATTACAAAGATTTTGTTCACCGGCGACTTCGATTGATTGGAGTATTTTTCCAAGTCTTGGCTGCCAGCTTGCAGCCATGGAAGTAGCCCACTACGACTCAGCCGTCCCAGACGCCGGCAGCATGAGCACCTCCATGTTCTTCTTTTTGAAGGCCTCCTTCTGCGCTTCAGTCGCCGTTGCTTCGTTAAGGACTTTCATTCCCTTCATGACCTCCAGCAACCCCTTATGCGCGAGGTGCAGCTCAAAGTGCCACCTTCATAGCCCGTAGCCAGGACCACCTGCATACTTCTCAATGGGCTGCGTCTCCTTCTGCGACATTTGCACAGTCTTCAGCTCCGGAACCTCACCTTGACGGCGATGTCGTCCTTGACGACGATCCCGTACGTCGCAAAAGTTGTGAACAATTTGAAGACCGGTCAGGGCTGTGGGCCCATAACCCTTTGTCAGAAACCGGGGTGTGGTTCTAACGTGGCTGGACAGGTCTTGAGTACTCACGGCTAAGTTTTGTGCGGGTGGTTCTAAGTCCAAGTGTGAGCTTTCTAGTCGTCTCACACTGTGTTTCTGGGAGTTGAAGACAATTGCAAGACAGTCACTTTTGCGAAGGGAAGAACGCGATTTTGCATTAGTTTTTTAACATGGACATGATCTGAGAATTCATAGGGCTAGTTATGAGCTCTCCAACGCATCAAACCGTGTGCAACTTGGATCACCGTAGCTCTCGCTACGTCAGCCAAAATGCAGCACCCCAAATCAGCCCCTCAGTTGGCGGCACGCACCACTTCGCCCGCCGTGGCGCCCTCACACATCAAGGACCCATCAAAACGCCATTCCGGAGGCGCAGATGTCCCTACGTTTAGCGGCGGTGCTCCTCACACCTTTGGGGTCTGTTTTGATGAGTTAATTATCGTGTTTGGTGATGGGGATTGATGTGGTTTGAAACTTGTTCGCAGACCTGAAGTTAAAATTTTGACGAAGTCCCGGAGTAACAAACTGCACTGCTGAGTTTCGGATTCTGAGCTAGAATGTCCCTCAGTAACAAACTGCACTCCTGAAATCCGGCGGACCATCCACCGAACGCCTCGACAGCTCTTCCGGAACAAAATGCCCACATGGCATTTTGTTACTTGTTCTGGTCAATTATTCAGCGGAAGTCAAACCGCGTCCGGCTCCCAGAGCCGCCGCGCACACCCAAACTTTGGAAGCCCATATCTCCCTTGGTACAAACCCGATTCCGTTGAAACAGCTTCCACCGGATTCAGCGACTCATCAACATTCAGGGGCAGTCCTTTATTTTAGGATCCAAGAAATCCTTGAGTCACCAGATCCAACGACAAGGAATTTCCCCTCTTTTGCGGCTCAGCGGCGCCTCCCGTGGCCGCACTTGGGCATGCAGAGGGGCAATCTTCAACACACCATCTCATCACTCTCCCTTCTTCCTGTGAAGACTCTGCATCCTCCTCAGTGGCCTTCAATATCTCCATTTCTTTCTGATCCTGATTCATCTTTGGCCATCCATTCAGTCTTGCAGTGGAAGAAGTAGGCCTTGTTCAGGCAGAGGAGGCAAAGGTTACACTGGACCAGTGTTTGGATGCTGATACTCCTGTGTTAAACTGTGTGGATCAGCTTGTGTACCATGCTGGCAGTTGGAGGAGTCACACTGATGTGAAAGTAGTTTCATGGCCAACTTGCGCAAGGTGGGGAGATGCAAAAGGTGGAGTGAGGTATGGTCATATGTCGGCGGTGTGCTCACCACCCTCCCAACAGCTAAGCATGCCTTGTTGCTGACATGTTTCTTGTCAGAGAAACAGAATCCAATCCGGAAAGCCTCCAGTTCAGTGTGCAGAGCTGCATTCTTGAACTAGGACAACAGGTAGTCTATGATCTACTTCCATGCCTGCACCATGCTAACATCACCTCCCAGATCATTCCCAATATCCACAGGATGCACAAGGTTTGGTTCAGCATACAGAGGAAAACTCATCTCATTACTCAAGAAGCATTTCAGCTACTCCACCGCATGTTTCAATTGTCTTGCAGCCACCTTTGCAGACTTCTTTCACCAAATTTTTTCCAGCACGTTTATCTCAGCTTTCCAGTCCAACAAGGCCTCTACAATTTCCCTAACCTATCCACCTTTCTTTTCAGATATGTTCAGAATTCACAAATGCATTCAGTCCATCCTTGAGCTGGCAGATTTGGATTCAAAACAAAAACACTCAACTATTCCTGGCACATAATTCTTCATGTCTGGAAAAATGATGCTCCTCTGATTCATCATTTCCTTCCATGTAGCATGTTTCACCAACTTCAACAAGAAGAGCCTCATGAAAATGAAGCATTGCATCACGGTCTGCCTTGAAGCAAATCCTTAATTCCTATCATAGCGAGAGGAGTGAATGCCTCTCTCCTGCTTCAATCATATGCATGTGATATTAATGTTGCAGAAAAAGGCAACAAACATCTCAGCCCTTGACATCAAGGAGTCCCCCCCCTCCCCCCCATGCATTTTTTCAAACATTGCCAAAAGACTAGGGCGTAGATAAAAGCAGACTGACAGTTGGAGATAGATATCATCTTCAAGAATCAGCTCAAACAAAAATATTGCGAGCCATCGGTCCTCACCGTGCTGCTGCCTCTGTTCCTCTCAGTAGGACCGCGAGTGGAGTTGTGCATGCCTCCAGTTTCAAAGGGCACACACTCCCCCTAGACCTCCAGAATAACAGACTCTGGCAAGTACTTCAATCCAGTACGACCCCCAGGTGGTGGATATTGTGCATGTAGGTGTGATTCCTATGTGCCCCCAATCCAAGGCCGGTCCACACTGATAGTAGGTGTTGCATAAAAATGTGCAACAAACAATGTCGTAGCTGTCGGGACCACCTGTTCAGCTGAAAATGATGTAGTCCATGCAATTTCCTCTACACTTTCCAACTGTGGTGCCGTAGACATCAGTGCTCCCCCCTGAGGCTCCCTCCTTTTCTTTCAGCAGGGCAGTGAGTGGAGTTTTACATACCTCTGTGGTTGTAGTCAAAGGAGAACCACACTCCCCCTCAACCCCCAGTCTTACAGACACCAGCAAGGTTGTTCATGTATGCTAGACAAGGCGGGCCTTTTGTATCATGTAACCATGCTATTGTTGAACACGAGCTCATCTGGTGCTGCTCGTCAATGAAGAGTCATGGCACAAAGTGTTGATGCCACTAGAAGATTGTAGGATTGGGAATATGGCTGTAGCCTGCGAGGGAAGGTCCAATGGCGGCTGAGGAGATTCCTCAGCAGAGGACTATGAAGTGGCAGACAAAGTGGTCAGAAGAAGAAACACAATCACAGCAGGTTTGGCTACAAAATTATCACTAAGGTCCTGCACCATCTGCCTCAGACCCTGGAGCTTGCCGTAGAGAACAGCCTCAGTCCCGATGAGAGGAAGAGCTGTGTCAATCATGTGCTCATACTGTGGATAAAAAAAATGTTCAAGGCGATGGATCCAATGTAGCTGCCAGCCGTTGGGATGCTGCCAACAGCAACATCAACCATGATGCTTATCACCACAGTAGTGACAGGAAAAACCAAAGATTACCGGTACTTGCTGCCACTCTAGTCCACTCATGGCAAAGGCCTGACTAAGTCAAGTTAACAACACACTTGGTCTTGGTGGTTTGATCACCGCACATGGTAAAACAGACCCATCTGGTTCAAGATACTTGTGACAGTGTCATGAATTTGGAGGTATGGTTAATCGAGGCCATTTCATACACTGTTTTTCTACTGTGTGCCTTGAGTGTGCTCTCTCCAAAGTTAATACTTCTTACCCATACGTACACTCCTTCCATGGTGTGTGGAGAGAGTTTAGTTGTCCTACATTGCCAAACAATATTTTTCTTAGGAATGATCCAAGTGTGTGGGGCCAGTGTATGTGGGGAGTGCGCTAAGTCACCACTGACTGAGGCAAGTGAACAACACACTTGGTCTTGGTGGTTTGATCACCGCACATGGTAAAACAGACCCATCTGGTTCAAGATACTTGTGACAGGGGGGGTCTAG
>SZWC01002862.1:194719-214719 GCA_023375785.1 Penium margaritaceum
AGAGAGAGAGAGAGAGAAAGAGAGAGAGAGAGAGAGAGAGAGAGAGAGAGAGAGAGAGAGAGAGATTTGGAGTTAAAACATGGATTGATTGATAGCTAAGATACATAAAACTGACACAAGGAGTACCAAGGATCATGATACTCTGATCACTAATGCAACCAAAAATACTAGTGGGACTCCACACGGGCCAACCGCACCGTGTGTCTCCTCCCAAAGAAAATTATTTCACAGTGGAAGCTACCGGAACACAACTTCCATCATTGCTCCTTCCACCAATCTACTATCCCTCGCCCTGTATTTCACCTTCCTATCTATCCTTCTGCCTCTTCTTGTATCCTAATTCCCCAATCACATTCTCTCCATGCTCTCCCATGCTCCGCTGGAAAAAAAATATTCTCTTTCATGGATCTTCCCATTACCTGGTTCCAAGCTATCTCCTGTGCTTTCGCCTTGCATTCCCTTTCTTCCATTGGTTCCATTCTTCCTCCCCACCGTATCTATTAATTATTTCATCTTTTAATTTCACAGGACTGGCGTGTCCCAAATATTTTGTTATTCTTCCATGGCGTCATCCACTCCTTTTTCATGTTCTTGTGTACCTTGTATGTGGGTCATCTCCTTTTACCTGAACACCACCTATACAGGAACTTTTTCATTCCCTTTCTTCTTTTCTTTAATCCCCTCCATGTCTGGAACTCCAGTTGCCCTTGCCCATTTCTCAACCACCCAAGTGCAGGATCCAGACCCCTCACTCTTCCACTTAGCGGTTCTATAGGCATGTGTCATCAAATGCTTCCGTTGAATGTGGATGCCCGTCTTCCATGCCCCATTGTCCGCAGAAAGCCCTCCTCCCCTCTTGTATTTCTGATACCTACTGCGGAACATCTATGCGTGAGAGTGAAACCAGGACATTACTGTTATCCCACTCCCTTTGAACCTGGATCAACCCCTCAAGTTTGTATCCTGCTGGATTCTCTAGAATTGAAATTCCACCAAGCCCCCGTCCATACAGCCGTTACAATAACAGTGAAGTCACCCGCTCATAGTGTGTCTGTAGTAGGCCTTGTGCTCCTCATATGAGAAACTATAATAGCATTCACACCGAAAACAGTTATGAGATATCCCCTCCGCATGTGTCAGATATTGAGCTAACCAGAACTGGTAGAGAAGCCACAGAATCAGAAATCTTACAAAGGTTTGTACGACTTATTGTTTTGCAAACATGTGTTATGCACACCAAACATACTCAGGTGGATTCTTCACCCTCAAGAGTAGTAACACCTGAGCATGAAATCTGAAGGAGAGTTCAAGCCATCAATATGTAAGAGACCATCAATTAAGGGTTAAATGATGAGAACAACAGACAAGTTCTTCCAAAGAATGTCTTTTCAGCCATACAACTCAGAAGAACATTTCAGAGGAATGGCTTGACCCAGCCACATCGCCAATAGAAGTGCGCTTTTGGCTTGAAACAGAAGCATCCTAGTGCCAAGATGGCAGAACAACCATGTAGCTTCTAAGAAGCTGTGGCCACATATTCAAAAAATCTCTCCCTTTCATCTTGCGTCAGCTGCCATGATCATTCTGCATCACTTGCGTTGACCATGCCAATACCTTGCCCGCAAGCCTGGTGGGGATAACTTTCAAGTTGCTTTGTAGGCATTTCAGCCCGGTTCAGCTTGGTACCAACATACTTGAGTCTGCTTGCAGAACAGGTCCCAAGCACAGTGGTACCAGGTTTCAATGTGCTTTACGCTTAGAGAGGATTGGGTTCTTGGACATGTAAATTGCGCTCAGTCTTGATGACTATTGTTTCTTGCTGTGGTCTCGACATATCCAAGAGCAAGCTGCGCATCCATTGCATCTCTTTGCAAACCTCATGCAAGTTAATGTACCTGGCTTCAGCTTTTGACAGAGAAACACATTCTTTCCAGCAACTCACCTAACCAACAGCAATTCCATTCAGCATTTACACAAAGTCTGAGCTGGATTTCCTGTCATCTATCCTTCCCTCCCAGTCATCGTAGGTACACCACATGAGACAAAGTGACGTGGATCTAGTGAGGCCTCAAAGCTTGAGCCCCAGATGCTGCGTCCCCTGAAGATAGTGCATGATGCACTTTACAGCCTACCACTGAAGTGGACCAGGGTTGGACACAAGCCAGCTCACCTGCCCAACAGCATGAGCTATATCTGGTTGGGTTGTGACCATGGCATACATCGAACTGCTAAGTGCATATTGAAATGGAATGCCCAGCATGTCACTTTTATCAGCTTTGATGAATGGAGAAATTGAGTTAGAGATCTTGCACTCTGAGTTCATGCATGTGCTGGCATGCTTGTAATCTTCCACATTGTAATGTTTGAGGCTGAGGTCAATGTATTTTGTCTCATTTATGCTAAAGGTACCTGCTGCTCTGTCACGCTTGATGGCAATTCCAAGGTAGAATTCAAGAGGCCCCGTGTCCTTCATCTTTAATCTGCTACCGAGCTGCCTCTTGAGATCATCTAGTAGCTCCGTTGAAGAAGAGAAAGGAATCAGATCATTGAAGTACAAGGAAAAAAACATAGCCCCATTTTTTTTCTCATGCACGTACTGTCAGAATATTGATCAAGACTCACACGGTTCAACCGGGCTCTCATCTGACTCCCTGGCGTCACCCGAATCTCCCCTGGACTTCCGATCAGTGAAGAAAGGAAAAGCGAGTCCAGTCCCGGTTCACCTCCCGCATCCCGTCTCCCCAACGGCTCAGATGGCATGACCAATCAGAAGTCTCCGGTCTGACCATCCGACCGTCCGAGCTCACCACGACCAACGCCAACGGACCATCCGCACCACGGAACGACTGGAAAAACCTGCTGACTACAGTTACGCTCCCTGGTCCGTTCATCGTGGCTGCACCAAAGGCTTGGCAGAAGAAGCACGTCCTCCACTCAACATGGGAGGACCACCAAGAACTCAAGATCGTGCGGAGCCGCACCGCACCTCCGCACCGCCCAGACACAGAAGCAGCAGCCGCAGCACAATGGCGGCTGCAGCTTCACGTCTCGCACCGCCCACCCTAATGGGTGTAGGCAGTTATGCTCTAGCACTAGGACTAGCTAGGACTATCTAGTACTAATAGCAATAGGATCCCTGCATTCTTTTACCCTCTCTGTTATTCCTCAATTCTTCATTGATGCTCCTCAGCAATTGCCCTGCTTCCTCAACTCATTGTTCCGGTTCCATCCCCTATCGCTCTCGCAACCATCTGTCGGGTCCTCGGCCCTTTGCTTCCACACAGACCTCTGGCCCTCATTCAGCTTTGACCTTCCGGTGAACCTCACCGCAGGAACCTACTCATTATTGTGTCTCTAGCTTCGCAGCTGTGGTGTCCAACTTACCTTGGCCTAAGCCCCGCGCCTTGGCACCACACTTTCATCGTCTCCTGAAGTACTCTCCGTTGTCACTTAACCTCAACGCTTCGTTGCTGCTGTTCCTCGCGCTGTCCTCTCATGACCTCATTCTCTTGTCCTGCTGTGACGTCATCCTCCGTCAGCACTCCGCAACTTCGTGGCAGCTTCTGCACCAGCTGTTTCTCTGCTCTTGCTCTTGCTCCGCTGCCTGTATTCTCCTAACATGGTATCAGAGCACAGCAAAAGATCCTGGTTGCATCAACACTTTGCTCTCACTGCAAACACCTGAAATTCCTGGTGGAGCCGCACTCTCTCCTCTCATCATCAGCATCATCCAACGCAGCCCACAGGGTCCGCCCCTGCACCCAATTCGGCAATTTTCTGGTCAACCAGTGACGTGTATGGGCGCGTCCCTGTGACAAGGAATACTGCTTCATCATCAATCTCTCCCGCCACAGCACTCAATCTTCAACTGCCACCAGTCCAGTCTTCTCATGTCACTTTCATCATGCTGACCTTTGAATGCACTTCTGCTCCCTCAGAAACACTGCCGCCTCTCCAGGATGACTACCTGGACTACTACTACGATGATTACTACTATCCTGCTGATCTTCTCACTGTACATCAAGCTGCTCCCTCAGCCAAAGCCCCTATGGATCCTGCCGCTTCCATGGGACTTCTCCTCTACTCTGACACTCCAGCCTTCTCCCGCGAAGAGCTTAACAAGTTCATGCTCCGCAACTACGGTAAAACCATCGATGGCTCCATCTTGCAGCAGACAAACACCGCCAGCACAGCCGCGTTGCTCTCGCCGCAGAACCCTCATCCCTTTACCAATGAACCAGCATCACTCCCGCTCTCATCGCCCTCTGCCGCCACTAGAGCTCGCTACATCCCGCCTCCAAAACACGTGCAGCTGCCCAGCAACGTACCATCTCCGACTCCGCCTGTTCCCTGCGCTGCCCCTGACCTGAAGGTTCCCTGTGAGAAACCAACAATCCCCGACGCTCCTGCACTCGAATCATCACCCGCTAACACTCCCCCTGCTGTTGACATATCTCCAGCAAAAGCACCAGCTCAAGCTCCCGCTCCGGCAATTCCACCCGGCTTCTCAAAGCATGTACCCTCTCACTCTGCATCACAGACAAACACAACTCGCTCAACCCTCTTATCTGTTGCTCCCATCTCATCAAGCTTGTCCTTGTGCACCAAGCCTACACCTCATCTGCCTCCGCAGGCACCCAGTGCCCCCAAAGTTTCAAAGCTTCCAGAAGCTAAAGCCTCGGAAAACTCACCAGTGCTACTGCCAGCTCATTTTTTGCCTGCAAGCCCAACCTCTTCTGTGCCTCAGTTTCCATCACTCTGTGAACCTCTCTCAGTCTCTCCTGACACCTGTAGTGCAGCTCCTCAGAACAACTGCATCTCTTCATGGCAGTCTCACCAAGAGACCTCTGGGCTCTCTACATTGACAACATGTCTGCTGCCAGCGTCATCCCTTCTACCCCCCTCGCTGGAGTGATTTCTCCTTCCTCCAGCTCTGCGGACCAATTCTCTGCTGTCTCTACCATCACCTCTTGCTACTACAACTGCCCAGCTTCTGTCATTATCCTTTTCTCCTCCACCTGAACTCAACTCTGACGTATCTGCCCCCGTGCACCTATGCGCACAGTATCTGACAGCATGGATGCATGGATTTACCTCTCCAGCTGCCTCTCTCTTTCTCCACTGATGATTCCTCCAGCAGCAGCTCCTCACATCTCCGCCCCGGGACACAGCCGCCTGCCACCACCCATAAATCTCCTCATCCTCTCTGGGTTGCTAAAAAGCAACTGACCTCCCTCCTTGGCTTCTTCCTCACCAGCCGTGTGATCTTGAGGGGGGCTGTCAGAATATTGATCAAGACTCACACGGTTCAACCGGGCTGTCATCTGACTCCCTGGCGTCACCCGACTCTCCCCTGGACTTCCGATCAGCGAAAAAAGGAAAAGCCAGTTCAGTCCTGCTTCACCTCCCGCATCCCGTCTCCCGAACGGCTCAGATGGCATGACCAATCAGACGTCTCCGGTCTGACCATCCGACCTTCCGAGCTCACCACGACCAACGCCAACGGACCATCCGCACTACGGAACAACCGGCAAAACCTGCCCACTACAGTTACGCTCCCTGGTCCGTTCATCGTGGCTGCACCCAAGGCAGAAGAAGCACGTCCTCCACTCAACATGGGAGGAACACCAAGAACTCAAGATCGTACGGAGCCGTACCGCACCTCTGCACCGCCCAGACACAGAAGCAGCAGCCGCAACACAATGGCGGCTGCAGCTTCACGTCTCGCACCGCCCACCCTAATGGGTGTAGGCAGTTATGCTCTAGCACTAGGACTAGCTAGGACTATCTTGTACTAATAGCAATAGGATCCCTGAATTCTTTTACCCTCTCAGTTATTCCTCAATTCTTCATTCATGCTCCTCAGCAATTGCCCCGCTTCCTCAACTAATTGTTCCGGTTCCATCCCCTATCGCTCTCGCAACCATCTGTCGGGTCCTTGGCCCTTTGCTTCCGCCCAGGCCTCTGGTCCTCATTCAGATTTGACCTTCCGGTGAACCTCACCGCAAGAACCTACCCATTATCGTGTCTCTAACTTCGCAGCTGTGGTGTCCAACTTACCTTGGCCTAAGCCCCGCGCCTCGGCACCACACTTTCATCGTCTCCTGAAGAATTCTCCTTTGTCACTTATCCTCAGTGCTTCGTCGCTGCTGTTCCTCGCGCTTTCCTCTCATGACCTCATTCTTTCGTCCTGCTGTGACGTCATCCTCCGTCAGCACTCCGCAACTTCGTGGCAGCTTCTGCACCAGCTGTTTCTCTGCTCCTGCTCGTGCTCCGCTACCTGCATTTTCCTAACACGTACATGCTAGGGTTGTGATAACAGTGCATGAAGGACTACTTAGCCATGAAAATATCCATCTCTTGGTACCAAATTCCTGGGGCTTGTTCCATCCCATAGAGTTCTTTCACCAATCTGCACATCTTGCCTTGAAAGCATCAACCCCCTCAAGTTTTCCGTAGTAAAAGGCTGTCTTGACATCCATCTGGTGGAATTCGATGTGATTTGTTGTAGTGATGGCAAGAATTTGTCAGATGGATGAAAATGTCACAACAAGAGCCAACATCTCATTGTAATCTGTAAAGGGGCATTGACAGAACCTGTTTGCTGCCACCCAATACTTGCACTTGTATGTCTTGCCATCTTGTTTCCTTTCTGATTTCAGTACAAGCTTTGATCCCACCACTTGAGCCCCTGCAGGTCTGTCCACTAGCACCCATGTCCCGTTCTCCTGGTTGGAGTTGATTTTAGTGCATTTTGCTTCATCCCACTCAGACTTGTAAGGCCGAGTGAGTGTCTCTGCGATAGACATTGAATCCTCTTGAATGAGGAACAAGTAGTTCAAGCCTGTCCATTCACCCCTAATTGTGTCATAATGCTGTCAAAGTACTGTGAGCCATGAACCGCTCCTTGAACCTGCTAGCTGTTGCTGCGGATGTGGAGGCTTCAGGTCTTCTTTGTCGTTGTGAGAAGCATCCTCCTCATGGTCAGAAGGGTGAGATAATTCCAGTGTTGACCTGGCTGACCGATGTGAGGGGATCACATCGGCTGTGGCACATCGAAGCACCTTGATGAGGCATCGATGTGCCTAAAAGGGCATTTTTTCAAAAACATGTGAAGGAGGCACTTAGAGTGCCGAAACCGAGGGTCAGCACGGAGGGATCAAGAGGACCCCCAAATAAAAAAGGCCGCGTTCACATCCGGCCACCTGTGAGCAAGGGCTCCGCATGTCCGTGTCAGCTACTATCCTCATATGTGGAATCGCCATGTCAATGACAACGAATGAGTGGGCATGTGCAGTGTCTAGAATCACTGCACATATCCTAGCCATCCTGGCACTGCCATCTGTCGGCACAGATGTCCATGCTCATTCACCATATTCGAGGCTCCTCATGCCTTGGTTGAGGCGGTGGAGGATCTGTCTGATATTTGTGAGGCATCAACCCTGTTCGCCATGCTGAGTCACCTTATGCTGGTAAACAAATTTTTGTATTTGTCTCAAACTGAGAAAGCGAGGGGCTGGTTTGACGGTTTTGCTTGTAAACTGAGCGACTGGGATCCTTGCTCCTTGCTCTTGGAACCAAGCCACCGGTCTGCTCGGTCGGACTCGGGAGCGTGGCCTGGAGCTCCGTGTGGCTCGGTGTACTTTGAAGGCAGCCACTGAGTCACGATGTGTTCCTTGTTTGAACGGGCCACTTAGTTTCACAGTGAGGCCTCCCAGGGCCTCGCTGTTACAGGGCAAGATGCCGCCACGCAAGAACTCTGCACTGCCAGAGTCAGTGCTCAACAGCTCTGCACTGCAAGGGTCATCTTCATCGTCAACCGGCCGCTTCACAGCTCCAGACCTCAACCCCCCCGTGAGCCGGCGTCTTACGGGCGACTTCCTCACCCTTTCACTTTCGCGGCACACTCTACCAGTCCCCACAGTTTCCAAGAAGCCCGGCTTCTACTGTGGGTCCTGCGATGCGACATTCACTGGGACTTGCGACAGGATCCGCGGGCACTATGGAGAAGCAAACGGCAACACCATCATTTGTGAGCACCCCCCTCCACTGGCACGTGATGTCCTTGGGCTTGAGCGGAAGCCTCGTCCTCCCCATGGCTGGCAACCGGCAAGTGCTAAGCTGCACAATGGGCTCCGGATGCAGTGGGACACCAGCGCCAAGCCCGTGAGTTGGGTGCAGCTGTACGAGCAGCAGCAGAATGCTCGACAGCTCAAAGCAGCCGGACTGGCAGTTGACGACGAGGACGATGGGCTGCTTGACATGGGACAGCAGCTGCAGCGGCACCAGCAGTAGTAGCAGCAGCAGCAGGTGCAGCAGCAGCTACAGCAGCAGCAGCAACAGCAGGTACCTTCTGTTGGCCTGAGGGTGAGTGTGCACCCTGGAGGGTCCCTAGCAGTGGCTGGTTTACACTACCAACTGTTTTTGGAGAGAATGAAACTGTGGAGGCAACTGGTTCCAAGGATGGCGAAAAACTGGTCAGAGATTCAGGCAATAGTTTTGGCCTGAATTGACTCGGAATGAACACTTTTTATCAAGGCTCACAAGCAGTGCCATTTTATAGTCACTGATCTAAGCTTTCGAGAACACCAAAGCATGCCAGATTTGAAGCTTCCTAGCAGATTCTATGGCTTCTAGAGTGGCCCTTGGTAGGCTTTCCTTTTCCCACCTAGGAAGGCATCCCTTCCCTCCTCTAGAAGCTCCTGCCCCTTCCTAGATTCCTCAGCTTGCTTCTAGTAGGAGGGAAGGTGTCCAGAAGACCAAGACACCTCTAGATGCCTTGTAGGACAAGTCACCCCTTCTAGAAGGTGTGCCACCTTCCTGGAGCCTCACCTGGCCTTATAGAAACTTAAAGAGGAACTCTAGAGGTTGAGCTAGCTTCCTAGTATCTATTTTCCACCTCCCTTGAGGCAGGGCAGAATTTCATCTTGTGGGACTTGAACCCAGGCCCCTGCCTCTAGAGGTGGACAGCATTAAGCACAAAGCCACTACGGCTTGTCTTTCTGGTGTTCCTTTTTGGAGTCACTCCTGCCATGGTGAGGAGCATTACTCCAACAATTTCCCCCTTGCGCATCACCCATGGCAGTTGTCCATGCTTAATCTGCAACTCATGGGCCTTTCTCCTCATTCGAGGCGAGCTTACATTCTATTGCTCCCTCCCACTCAGCCCCATCCTTCTTGTGCAATGCCACGTTCACGCTCCTCTTGCGTGAAGAAGACTTGTGCGAACCCTTTCCAGATGCCCTTGTCGGCATCATACCTTTTTGTCCTTCTTCGCACACGGTTGCTCGTGCGGGGCTCTTGAGGTGGTTGTTGTTGTTGCTGTCCCCTTTCGTTGCCATCCTCTCCAAGCACCTGCTCCCCCTCTCTTGGAGACCTTGGAGACACAGGTCGACTCCCCGCCACCACGTCCATCTTTGGTGCTTCGTATTCTTCATCCGAACTGGCCGGAATAAAGTCTGCCGCTCGCCCATACCTCAGGCGATGCTCTCCGGTTGGTGGTGATGCGATGATGTCACCTTCATTCACGTCCTCTGGCGTCTCCCCCTCAAGGAGTCGCATCCACTAGCCCGTCTTGGAGAGACCTGCCTCCTTGTCTGTCCAACGGCTTTTCTCGTTGAACATGACATCGCGAATCTGCACAATCTGCTGCCTCCTTGGGTCAAAGAGCCGGTAAGCCCTACTTCCGCTCTCATATCCAAGGAAAATACACCGGCGGGTACGTGGGTTTAGCTTGTTCCATCCCTCACGTGCCTGCACCATTGCATGTGCAACACAACCAAACGTGCAGAGGTGACCCACCGCCGGCTTCCTCCCACTCCACACCTCTTGTGGCGTCTTCCACCACTTGCTCTCCTTGTCCTTCAATGGCTTGGTCGGCATGAGATTCATGATGTACGCTCCTGCCCTTGCCGCCTCCGCCCAATACCGTTGTGTTAGGCCGGCGTTGCTCAATATGGATCGCACCATGTTAAGGATTGTGCGATTCACTCTCTCTGTGACGCCATTCTGTGGTGGGGAGTGTGGAGTTGTTTTTTACCACTCAATCCCCTTGCTCTTCATCCACCCAAGGCACCCCGCATATTCACCGCCATTGTCACTCTGGAACGCCTTCACCTTCAACTCTTTTTGCCGCTCCACATCAACCACAAACTCCTGCATGCACGCAAGGACCTCAGTCTTCCGCTTCATTGGGTAGAGGTAGAGTTTCCGGCTGTGGTCATCAATGAAGGTGAGGAAGAAGCGAGCTCCACCGATGGAGCTCTCAAGCGGTCCACACAGATCTGTGTGTACCACGGCCACTTTTGCCGGTGCACGCGTCCCCTTGGCGACAAACGGCTACCGAGTTGATTTGCCAATGATGCATGGCTCACACACAGTCTCCTTGGTTCCATGAAAGCCGCTGGTTTGGAGACCCCGTACCACTTCCCTCTTAGCCATCTCCTTTACGGTTGATGGAGAAATGTGGCAGAGTCGGTGGTGCCATAGGTCTAGGTCTCCTCCATCCTTCGTTGCAAGATTGGGGGCGTTGGACCCCACCGGGCTGTTGAGGATCTTTGTGCGTAGCAGGTACAAGTCGTCCTCCCTCTTGGCACGTGCAATCACCTCACCTTTGCCCTCCTTGTGGATGACGGCCTCCTTGTTTGTGAAGAGCACCTCAAGTCCCTTGTCGGTAAGTCGGCTAACGGCGAGCAGGTTTGCCCTGAAGTTGGGCATATGCAGCACATCGTAGATGGTGCTTGTGACAGGTTTGCCATCCACAATTGACTCAATGCGGACGCTACCTTCACCGGCGGCCACCTCTGTTTTTCCATTGGCCAACGTCATGCGTCTCTCCGAGGCGCCGTAGGTGACAAATGCCACCCTGTTGCATTGTGTGTGGCGGCTTGATCCGGAGTCGATGATAGCAACTCCCGGATCCTTCAAGTTGGTGGAGTTGTACGCCATAAGGGCGTGCTCATCTTTCTACCCAGCCCACTACGACCGATCTGTTTTCTTCTTGGGCCAGTTGCGCGCGTAGTGGCCCTCCTTGCCGCAGTTGAAGCACTCCCCCTTGTTGTCACCCTTCTTGGTGCCCTATTTGGCACCCTTCCACTTGTCGCCTCGGCCTCCACTTTGAGGATGAACCATGTAAGCTGAACTTGATGCCGCTGCACTCTCTTGACCGCCACGATGCATCCACTCATTGCGCACGTACTAAGCAACCTTCGGGTGCTTAAGTTCGTCGGAAGGCTAGCCACCAAGGACTGTGATTATGGGAGTCCAACTATGCGGCAAGGCCAGAAGGAGGATCATAGCTTGCAACTGAGAGTCGACCTCCCAACCCGTGGCCACGCATTTCGCTGCGAGCGACTCAATCTACTGCATGATCTCCATGATGTTGTCGCCTTCGTTGGCTCGGAGGGTGACGAGCCGTTTAAAGATGAAGAGCTGATTGGCAAGGTTGCTTGACTGGTACATGGAGCATAGTTTTGACCATACGTCTGCGGCCAAGGTGCATCCTTGGATGTGTCCAAGTTGTGGCAGGCATAACGCGGACATAAGGAGCGCCAATGCCTTTTTGTTGCGCTTCTTGTATGCCTCCTTCACCTCAGCCATTGTAGTCTCCGGCGGAGCAGTCTCATCACCTTTTACGAGCTCAAGCAGTCCCTTGTCGTCGAGGAAGACCTCAAACTGCCACCTCCACAAGGCAAAGTCTGTCCCATCAAACTTAAGGACAGCGCGGCTGCTCTCTTGCTCAGTGGTTGCCATGTCTTACTGTTGGAAGCGTAAAATGAAGCTGGCTTTCAACCCCTTAGAGGCGTGGGCCCATAACCCTTTCTTAGCCTGAGGGTGAGTGTGCACCATGGAGGGTCCCTAGCGGTGGCTGGTTCACACCACCAACTGTTTTTGGAGAGACTCAAACTGTGGAGGCAACTGGTTCCAAGGATGTCAGAAAACTGGTCAGAGATTCAGGCAATAGTTTTGGCCTGAATTGACTCGGAATGAACACTTTTTATCAAGGCTCACAAGCAGTGGCAGTTTATAGCCACTGATATAAGCTTTCTAGAACACCAAAGCATGCCAGATTTGAAGCTTCATAGCAGATTCTATGGCTTCTAGAGTGGCCCTTGGTAGGCTGTCCCTTTCCCACTTACAAGGCATCCCTTCCCTCCTCTAGAAGCTTCTGCCCCTTCCTAGTTTCCTCAGCTTGCTTCTAGTAGGATGGAAGGTGTCCAGAAGACCAAGACACCTCTAGATGCCTTGTAGGACAAGTCACCCCTTCTAGAAGGTGTGCCACCTTCTAGGAACCTCAGCTGGCCTTCTAGAAACTCAAAGAGGAACTCTAGAGGTTGAGCTAGCTTCCTAGTATCTATTTTCCACCTCCCTTGAGGCAAGGCAGAATTTCATATTGTGGGACTTGAACCCTGGCCCCTGCCTCTAGAGGTCGACACCATTAACCACTAAGCCACTACGGCTTGTCTTTCTGGTGTTCCTTTTTGGAGTCACTCCTGTAATGGTGAGGAGCATTACTCCAACACCTTCTCTTTTTCAGCATCACCCACAGCCGAATCCGCAAGCTGTGGCCAGCATGCTGCAAACCAGCATGGTTACTCACTGCGCGACGGCGGGAAACCTGGCCTGTCAGATGGCCATCATGAAGTTGATGGCGGGTGCCGGGCTCCCCATCTCGTTCTGTCGCAAGGGGCTGCTCCTGGAGGTGGTCCGTACCGCACGCTTGACCAACTTGAGCTTAGCACTGCCCGGCCGCTCCACCGTGGTAACTGGGATCCTTCCCAAGCTGGACAAGCGCCTGGACGCCATGGACACGAGTTTGAAGCAGAGGTGGATCATCTACGGTGTCAGCCTCGCGGTGGACGAGTGGGCAGCGCCCCATTTACAACGCGATGGCCGTGAACACCAAGGGCAGCTGCCACCTGTTCAGCCGTGACGCAAGCGGTTTTGTCCGCAACGCGGACCACGTCTCCACCATGATCGAGGTCGCCATCGTGGAAGTCGGTGCCACGAACGTGGTGTTCGTCATCTGCGACAACACCTCTGTCAACAAGAGGGCCTTCGACAACCTGAAAGGGAAGTATCCATCCATGCTGTGGCAGGGATGTGTCGCCCATAATGTGGACTTGGTGATGAAAGACACTCTCAAGAAAGAGTGGGGGGCTGGGGTGCTGGCAAGGGCAGAGCGTGTTGTCAACTTTTTCCGCAACAATGGCATGCCCCGCACTTGGTTGAAGCAGGCCTCCGGGGGCCGGGTGCTGGTGGCAAGGTGTGACACCAGGTTTGCCTCTGCCCACAGCATGCTGCAGCGGCTTCTTGACATGCGGCCCTTCCTCTTGAAGCTGGTCACAAGCATCACCTGGAACGACATGGGTGCACAGAGGGACAGTGCGTTCAAGCAGCGCAAGATTTTGCGGCGGCGGGTGTTCTGGCTGCAAGTGCGTCAAATGCGTAACCTGTTTGTTCCTCTCGTGACAGTCCTCCGTATTGCAGACAGCCCTGGCGGCCAGGCTGGGGAGATCTACGAGGGCCTCCTTGATGCAACAGAGCAGCTGAAGGCACTGGCAAAGCCCAAGGGCCGCAAGCCTGCTCGGGTGGCAGCGCAACACGTGAAGGCATGCATGGAGCGCCTGAAGCTGCGGTGGACCAAGGACATGTCATGTCCCTTGTANTGGGTGCACAGAGGGACAGTGCGTTCAAGCAGCGCAAGAAGTTGGTGCGCAAGATTGTGCGGCGGCGGGTGTTCTGGCTGCAAGTGCGTCAAATGCGTGACCTGTTTGTTCCTCTCGTGACAGTCCTCCGTATTGCAGACAGCCCTGGCGGCCAGGCTGGGGAGATCTACGAGGGCCTCCTTGATGCAACAGAGCAGCTGAAGGCACTGGCAAAGCCCAAGGGCCGCAAGCCTGCTCGGGTGGCAGCGCAACACGTGAAGGCATGCATGGAGCGCCTGAAGCTGCGGTAGACCAAGGACATGTCATGTCCCTTGTATGCAGCAGCGCGTCGGGTGCATCCTGTGCACTTCGGCAATGACTTGGGTGGCGACGTCACGATGGTGCAGGCGTGGGCCCAGGTGGTGGACGCGCTTGTACCTCAGAAGCAGCATGTCAACCTACAGAAGGAGCTTGAGGCCTTCCAGCTTGGACGGGTAACTTTGGAGGTGGTGCCCATCGCCACCAAGCGCCTCACCAACAAGGTACGTGCAGCAGTGGCGCGGGTCTTGGGTAAGGTCCTTCCTGCCTGTGAGTGGGCATCACTGCATTTGGCTCACATCCCCAACCTGCGTGCACTCGCAATCAAGGTGCTCTCACAGCCATGCTCAAGCTCTCTTTGTGAGCGTGTCTTCTCAACTCATCAGCTCATTCACACAGCACGCAGGAACCGCCTGTCGGTGCGGGTGAACGTCTGCCTGGGCAAGCACTACGAGGGCAAACGCAGACGGCGTGAGCCCAACTTCCTCGTACACGATGAGTCCGAGAGCGAGGAAGACGGTGAGATTGAGGAGGAGGTGCAGAATGAGGAGGGAGATGCGGACGTGCAGGAGCAAAGCAGAGATGAGGAAATGGAGGAAGAAGAGCAGGTTTTTGTGGAGGGGGAGGACGAGGAGGAGGCAGCAGGAGAGCAGGAGAAGCGCCCTGCCGTGGAGACCATGCAGTTGGTTGAGGATGGACCCTCATACGCACGGAATGCATGGGCCAGAGAGGAGGTTGAGATGATGCCTGAGGTCTTGGGGCAGGGTGCAGGAGAGGGAGTGGATGGAGGAGGGGATGGGGAGGATGCAGCAGAAGAGGAGGACGAGGATGCAGCCATAGACGGTGAGGATGGTGCAGCAGGAGATGGTGATGAGGCCGAGGAGGTCACGGCTGCTGAGGATGGTGGTGTACGGTTTGCTGCCTCTGCTGCAACTGCAAAGGGGAAGGGGCCTAAGAGGGCCAAGGCAGTGGGCAGCAGCAAGGGCACTGGGAAGCGCCCAGAGGGCGTTACTTCCAGGAAGATTAGCAATACTACTGCAGAGACTAGGGCAGCCACTGCAGAGACTAGGGCAGCCACTGGTAGGGCGAGCAAGAGGCAGCGTTAGCCCTGCTTGCATGCATGTTCTCTGCTTGAACTGTTGCAGCTCCAGAAACTGAGTTGTCATTTTTTTAATGCTTTCCTATGCAGTGCCAAAGATGTGCCTATTTTCCATTGCATCATGAAATATATGCAGTGCCAGAGTTGTGCATGATGTGAATGGAAATCTCTTAGAAGTTTGCATTTTCTTTGGTGGTGTGCATGCTGTACGTGGCAAGCTCCTCCAGCTGAGCAATGCCCATGGTTGTTGGTGAATGGCATGCTCATAGAGCTTTAAAGTGCAAAATGACATGTAGTGAGTAAGATGTATGGCAACACAAAGGTCATAATGAGAGTCACAGTGAGAAAACATGTGCACATGGAAATTAGCTTTGTGTAAAAATGACTACATTGCATGTTTTGATGTTGCACTTCCATGCTCCAAGCCTCCTACACCCTCCGACCCATGACCTTCAATGTGGTGTCCGGGGTGGCCGATGTGAGGGGGGTCACATCGATGTGCCGATGTGCACATTGATGTGCCGATGTTTGGGGGGCCTAGGTCATCACTGGATATTTCAGACTCGGATTCTGATTCCTCTGAGTTATCTTCATCAACTCCTATCCGTGATGCAGCACCCAGTTCATGCACTTGCCAACTTGCTGGTGCTTTGTCACCCTCCTCAAGGAGGTTAATCCACTCTCCCTGTTTACGAGTGTTCTTGAGTTTCAGAAGCTCTCCCTTACCCACAGACCTTTTGAGGATATCCATGTCTTTATCAAGGATGACCTTCTTGACTCCTTGGTCCCATAGTGTGCAAGCTTTGTGGGTGGTGTCGTAGCCAATGAAGATAAACTTTGGTGCTATTGCATCTAGCTTTCCAGGGCCCTCATCAACCTGGACCTTGGCAAAGCTGGTGCAGCCAAACATCTTAAGATGGGAGGCGCCCGGTCACTTGTCTGACCATGAATCTTGCAGTGTCTTCAGCTGTTGTGTCTGCCTCTTCTTGCGTCTCCTTTGCACAGCTCCTGTAGGTGTTAGTTCATAAGATAGGCAGCTGCACGTGCTACTTCAGTCCAGAATCTAGGAGGTAGCTTGGCAGAGAAAAACATTCACAGTTTCATGCCAAAAGGGTTCCAGTTTATTCCCTTTGCTACGCTGTTGCTTTGAGGTGAGTAGAGGGTGGTTTTAGGGTATTCAAAGAATTCTATCCTGAGACACTTCTTGTATGCTTCGCACTCTCCCCAATTTTTATTCCTGCATGCCTTCACCCACTTACAACTCTAACATTGAACAATAGCAGCAAAGGCTTGCCAACTTGTTTACATCTTGCTTTTCTTGTTGAGAAAGTGTATCCAGACCTTGCGGTTTTTGTCGTTGATGCACGTAAGGAGATATATGCTGCCTCCATGTCATGGTATGCAAAAGGGATTTTACATGTCAGATTGGATGAAGTGGAGGGATGCAAGAACACATGTACTATTGTGCTTAAAGGGCTTCTTCTTTCCCTTAAGGCACAGCTTACACAAGTTCCTTGCTCCTTCTGCCTCATCACCAAGCTCCAATGAATGGGCTAGCTCCTGCTTTCCCATGAGCACTAATGTGGGACATAGAATCTCTGTTGTTGCTCTCCTTTGTATCACTTTTTATGGAAGATTTAGCCATTGATTCTTTCATCTTGGTTTGCAAGACGTATAGTCAATCAACATGAGGAACCTATGCAACAACCTTCTTGGAAGAGTAGATGTTTATGTCCTTGGTAGGGACTATCACTGCTTCCTTATCTGTGAAGATCACTGCCATTCCATGGCCAGTTATCCTAGAAACAAAGAGCAGGTTGGCTATGAAGGAGGGAAAGCAGATTAATCTTTCAAGCTTTAGACATGAGTCTGCACCATTGACACAGTGACCACTTCATTGCAAATCCCCTCAGCTGCCTCAACATTGCCGTTTGCGGCTCAAGTTCTTGTTTCATGAAGAAAGAGAGTTAAAAAACATCTTCTCATGAGTGGTGTGCTCATTTGTTCCTGAATCGAGGCCGTAAGCTGCTGGCCTACATGTATTCCTCCCTATGTGTAGATCTCTAAACAGAAAGGTGCAGATTTTTTGCATTCTGCTCCTGCTGATGCTAACCTGCAAACAGAGAGGTTGGGTAAGAGTGAAGGCCCTCTAACTGCTTGCGACTTAGCTGTTGCATGCGTGAACATTCTCTAACTTGAGGCGTGGGCCTGTAGTCCTTTGTTGCCTGTTGAGCTACCAGGGGATTTTTTGCAGGACTGGGGGTTGCAGGGTGGACACAAGAATGGTGAGAGCCTTCTTGTTAAACGTGACCCATGCCACAAGGTCAGCACCCTCCTTTTTTGGTTTTGGGATGGTTCCTTTTGTGTATCCCAGAAATTCTGTACCATCCATGATGATTTCAAACTGCCACTTTCATAAAGAGAAAACTCTCTACATCAAAGTCATGGGAGAATGGTTCCTTGGTTCCCCTGTCCCTACCATCCCTAAAAATACAACGGTTACAGCAACTGCACCTACTGTTGATGCCGATTCATCTGTGCTTGAGGGGACTGGAGGCTGTTGCCAAAAAGAGGCACCTTCTTTCCCTGTTTACGTTGACAATTGAGAGCACATGTAGGATGATGAAGGCTGGTTTATGCTGATGTCAGATCTCTAAACAGAAAGGTGCAGATTTTTTGCATTCTGCTCCTGCTGATACTAACCTGCAAACAGAGAGGTTGGGTAAGAGTGAAGGCCCTCTAACTGCTTGCGACTTAGCTGTTGCATGCGTGAACATTCTCTAACTTGAGGCGTGGGCCTGTAGTCCTTTGTTGCCTGTTGAGCTACCAGGCCGTGAGACAGGAAATTTCACAAAGGTTTTTACACTGTCTTCCATTGCACACATGTGCTATGCACCCTAAACCTAATCAGCCACACAATTCACCTTCAAGAGTACTAATTTTTTAGTATTATATCTGAAGAAGAGTTGAAGTCATCAATATGCAAAAGAGAATCAAGCTAGGGTAAATTTATCACCTTCAAGAGAATGCCTCTTATAGATTTCTGTCCAGTCTTGGAACTCAAAAGCAAGATTCTGGGCAGTGGCTTGACCCTGCCATATCCCCAATAGACTCGCATTGTGGGCCTGAAACATAAGCATTCCAGTGCCAAGGTGGCAGACCAACCATGTAACTTTAAAGAAATCTTTAGAATCTCTTATTTGGAAGCTTGCTTCACAAGCAAGAAGTGCATGGAGCCAGGATCGAACTCATGGTCTCTCACTCGGCAAAGTAAAAAAAGTGACCAACTTAGCCATTCACCCATGTGGTGTAGTCACAGGTCATTTCTCACATGAAACAGAACATAGTCGAGTCACCCTACAAGAAATGTAGTGGTTAGACCTCCACAAGGGGCAGAGCATTCAGGGTCCTTCTGACAACAGTCAACAAGGGGCAGATTTATTCAACAACATAACCATTCTATAGTCTCCATAGCGTGGATGCATGTATCTACTGGTAAAAAGCTCACACCATGTTGTGGGCCTATTCACACCATCCTTCCTGTCCAACGTCTCCAGATTTTTGGTGCAACATGCATGTTCCATATTTCCACATTGCTCACACCACACCATGGTCATCCGTTTCTGCTACAGCCAACAGTCTTCACATTGTGGCTTAATGTTCACCATCACCATATTCTGTTGAATTTCATTGCAGCCCTTACACATCCATGTTCCTTCCTTGTTCCGCTTTAGGCTTTCATGCAACACATCTTTCTGTACGTCCTAGAACCTGCAGTCATATCTGGCAGATCTGCATTGAAGTTGGGACAGATGATGCTGGTGCCATGGTGAGGTTCCTGTCTCTTCGCGTACTCAGTGACGTTTTTTCACGTTTTTTCTGCACTTGAAGAGATTAGTCCCCGCTTCCTGGTGCCTCCTGGTGTTGAAGGCTGCACCAAAACCCATGTTGCAATTGAGAAGGTGAAACTTCATGTGAACATTGTTTCTACGTGCGCCTCCTTCAAGCTCCCCAGTTGTTTTGCAGAAACCCCTACACATACACTTATGCTCTTCCCGCATCTTGACCATCCATACCCATTCTGGAAGTCTTGGATTTGTAGATAATAGGTCCCATGTAAACCTACCTGCCTCCTTCCGCGATTATACTGCATCTCCACTTCTTCTTTTTCTTCCTGCAATTCTTCCTTCTCTTCATCTTCCATTTTTCCCTCCCCCTTCTGCTTTGCTTCCTCCGCCATTGCCGGAGTGATGAAAAAATCTGAAAGGTGTTCTTCCTTTTCCACTCCTTCTGAAGTTCCTCCATCTTCACCTCCTTCCCTTCTAGAATGTACCTCATCCTTTCTTCACCTCGTCCTCCTCCGTTTATGCCTCTTTTGTAGATCCTTCCTCCTTGAATTATTTGTCACATCTAGTGCAGAGGTGGTGCATCTGCGACTCCATATTCCTTGAGAGGCGGTGTGGTGTGCCGTGACAAATGATGTATGCACAGCGACCATAAACCACATTGGTGCCCTCATCCAACAAAGGGTGCTCGCAGGCATAGTGAGGAAAAGCATTGGTGTGCACCTCCTTGGGTGAAGCCGCTAGTTGCCTTATGTCCCCCACTTGATCTCCTCCTTTCGCAACCGCTTCGGCCTCGTCCTTGTGTGCTCAATCCTTGCATTTCTTTAGTTTTGCCCCTACTTCTTGCTTGTGTCCCACTCCACTACAGTGTGTCCTCGTTGCTTTTCCAGTTCCTGCACAACCTCTTGGGCCTTTTCTAGCAGTTGCTTATCCACGAGAGTCTCAGCCATCCTGTACTGAAATACTTCTCCCCCATTCTATCTCTCCAGGGCAGGGGCAGCTCATTTAGTGGGCCGCATTGATGTGAGCGCCAGGCATCTGGAAGGAAGTAGGATTTAATGGCTGGATAGGAGTGTGGGATTCTACCATTCC